>JAQFZW010001403.1:0-27715 GCA_034687055.1 Heteromurus nitidus
AGTTGACCTAAGACCTATCACTGGTAAAAGTTTCAAAGCGATACTAAAATTGCATGTAGATATATATCCTCGTCAGAGATGAGAGGAAGGAGATATTTTTTTCCTCCGTTGCAGTAACTTTCTTGTGTTTAAAAGCGTGGCCAAACACACTTTCCTTTTGTTTACACTAGAACTTTTTTCCAGAGTTCATGGCATGTCGATGGTGAGGCCAAATGTGAGGAGAAGAAGAATCAAAGACATTCTTTCCTGGAAATACATATAAGCATTTTATGAAATGTGAAAGAAATTAACAATCGCTGGACATGTTTAACTTAATTCTAATGGTAGAGTGTCTATACTTTGTGGTTCTACGAGCAGGAGTTTTTTTTGTTTTCTGCTGGTGCTGGTATTTCGTTTCGTTTTGTGAAACTGGGACTGTTTGTGAACGCGTTCCCAACTATTTGCTCAGAGTAATGGAGACGGCTTAAATCATTTGTAATGCTTGCTTTTAACCGGCATTAAGGGGGAAATGGGAAGGAGCACGGAGATGGAAATAAGATGATTCACGGCAATGTACAACTTGAAAGGACGAAACATCATCATCATTCCTGTCTCTCTATACATTTTCACTTGTTGTTTGCTTTATTTTTTGAGAGAGGTTTTTTCCATAAACTTTCCATTCTTTCCTTTAGCATGTGCTCCGTTCTCTGGCGTAGAGCAAATAAGAAAGTACATTAAATCTAGTTTAATACGAGATATGTACAGAAATCTCTCCTCTTTTGAGTATATAAATTCTTAACAATAAGCTTCCATTTTAGGTAGCAACACACACACCTCCTTTTTTCGAGGGTTTATTGATATCGCATAAAAATGATTCATTGTTCGGGCACTCATGTATAGACTTTCGTGTATAATGTTCGTTTGAGTATAAATATTTATATCCTCAAAAATGTACGTCGATGCGGACGAAGAGGAGAAAGGAAGAGATAATGTTTTTAACAACCATCAACATAATAAAGACGTGAATGTTTGCTCTCTGCTTTTGTTTTGAAAGAGGCCAACCTCCTCCTCCTCTCCTGTTTTGTGCTACTTTTTCCTTCCTGAATTGCAGTCATGAAGAATAAGGATTGTTCATACATGAGCCTCCCTCCTTCACTCTCAGCCTTCTCTTATAACTTCAATAAATTGTGTAACTTGGATGGCACACTGAAGGAGAAATTTTCGCTGCAAGAAATGTCCTCAAGATTCGATCTAATTTTTGTAGGGACATGCTTTTGAAAGGCTGTTGCACAATACCGTCGACAACGAGCTATAAGAAAAGCAGAGTAAACACGCGGAAATGTGTGGAATTTGATCTTCTCGTTTACTGGAGGCAGCCAGTTGTTCAAATTCTTGGAAGCCCTTCCTTCGAAGCAAAGTGAATATCAATACTTTTACAACTTGAGCATGCGATGATGCGAGCAGAGCTCTGTATTGTTTTTCAACTCACAACATCCAACTTCCAGTTTACGAACTTGTCTTTCTCCTGTTCCACTTGTCGCCTACTAAAAGTCTGCTGGAAAACTGCAATAAATTGTTGGTGAGTAGAGCATAATAGCTAAAACCTGGTAAAATAGGCAGATGAACATTTGATTGATATGATATGCATACTTAAAACATGTATCCTCCATTATTTGCACACTTGCGCAATTATTCGTTACGTATACTTCTTTCAATATTTCTTCGCAAGACTCTCTTTTCCTTCAAGAATGCCATGATATATTTCCTGGTCCATGAGGACAAGCGCTTTCTCATAAATGTTTGTGGATCACCATAAATATACAAATGAAATGTGGCGAGAGCTTCGCTTTCTCATATCCTTTATCCAGGACAAATGCACTCCACTGCAGTACTTATATTTTATGTAGATCGTGCTGTGAGTGAGAGATACATCATTTGAATATTCACGATATTATCCTTTTCAAGCGCCTTCAGCTCCTTTACGGGTTTCCCTTAAGAACAAAATATGAGGAAGTATGAAGATGCGCTGCTTCCAGTAACTGGGTCAATTCTATTTCCTTTACTGGTCGAATGCAGATGTTTTGAAGGTGTTTTTTAAAAAATATTATGTGCACCCGAAGAACAGTTATGCTTATGTTGCTCACATGCACCGCGGAAGCCATTAAGAGCACAATTGTAAATTCACAACCGTTTTTACGATCCCCCTGATATACTTCACCAGACAGTTGTTATTTTTTTATATCAGGAAAGTATGAGTATCTGACGATCATAACACGGTGCAGATGTTCCCTGGTAAAAAACATCTCTTCAAAGGATTTAATGTTGGGTATAACTATTCCACTTGCTGTGTTTAGTGATGACGACGGCAGGAGAAAGTGATGGGAGCAACAGTAAAAAATCAAAAGAATGAGAGATTCATCACCAAAGTTTATTTCTCATATCCTACCCTCTTTTCCTCTTTTTTCGAGAACAATTAATTTTTAACGAGCTTCTTCGCTCTCATTCTCCCTCACTTGCCTTCTTTTCTCTTGCTATCTTTATCCTAGCTCTTCTAGCCAAGGTGACCTGCTATAGCTCCTAAACTAGAGACTCGACTGGTGTTTCATTAGCTTCCAGTTTCCACAATGAAGTAAATCGAGGGAAGGCGAACAAGTAATAAAAAGTCAAACCTGAAAATCATGGATACGTTTTTGCAATATGTGGAATCTATGGAGCAATAACTTTGCTGTTCTCCACCCTTTTCTTTAAATTTTCTAAATGTGAATATGCTTCTGCGAAGGGTAAGCTGACCTACTGCGGAAGTGTGCATACCAAAAAGCAGGCACTGGCAAAGATGCTTAAATTCACATTAACCTCTGAAACAAAGCAGCAAGACTGATGCATATAATAATAAACAAATGGTCAAAGAGTACGGGATGAGAGAGTCAAATGGAAGTTGTTCTTTTTGAAAGAATCTTTATGATTTAATGATTCGAAAATATTCATGGTGGATCACGGCCAGCGATGTTGACTTATAATCTTCGATGCATTATAACGAAAGATAGTAGTGAGTTTATATATGGAAATTACAATGAAGGCATCTATGTAATTAACTTTTGAAATTCGTAGGAATTTGAGTTAGCGCGTGAATGAAACAATGTATCTACATTATCCCTGGAACAGAACTGAGTATCAGAGAAAATCTACGAGTAGCCTTTGACTTTCAAGAAACATGAAGTCAACGAGAATGACTTGTGACTAACGTCAAGGTTATAAGCTATTTCATCATAGAAGCAAAAAATAATAATTATGACATGGCAAAACCAAAAATCACACTGCAAGTTTGTTGACAAATTTAAGGGGCTACTTTGAGTTAGAAGCTCGCTCCCGTTTTTAAGAAGCTGACAACAAGGTAGCTTAGCTTGCATTTGCACTTGCTTTCTTACAAAGCGAAGTGGTGGTAAGTAAGTACACACGACTTTCTTGTGTATTTTAAGACCTTTCCCTCCACTGCCATTGCAACATTTTGTCCCAATGGAGAGAAAACTTGTTTCTCTAATACTAATCGAGAGTGTCTTGAAGGAAAATCCTTTTACTTCCCCAAGAACTTACACATGTGCCTTCTCCTCCTCCAGGAGTACGGAGTTAAACTCCCGTCAGACTTGCTTAACTTTTAAAGTTGGTTGCATAATCTCCTCCTCTGCGAGTCTTTTGTGAAAAGTCATGAAGGACTAAGGCAGTGCAGTGATGTGTGGTGCAGGGTAGTTACACAGCTTACAGCTTAAATTTCTTGTTTCCCTAAATCCCTGACACACAGTATTATTACCCGAAACTGTACTCCGTACTTGAAGCAAAAGTCTATATATTTGTGGGAAAGGAGGACGAAGTTAACCCCTTCTTCGCCTGACACTAGACTAGTTATTATTGGAGAAACTCTCTCGTCGTCGTCGTCATTTCACAAATCAAGCAAGGGATTAAAGGAATCTATTTGAGACAGATTATGTTTTTGAATTCGATGACTGGTGAAACCAAATCGTCGCCTGTGGGAGCAACTTTCAGACGTTCAGAGTTGCACATTAAAGGAAAAGCTAAAATATGTATATAAGATTCTTCCTTTTTCTATCATCCAACGTTCACTCTATTCCAGAGTCCAAAGCGAACCTCATAATCACACAAGCCAAGAAGCTTTACTTTTACGTTTATTGTGATTTCCAGCTTTTGAGGGAGAGAAAGAGAGAAGCTCTTTCCTTCCACCACACAAGTACTTACGATCATCCTCTCTCAAATCGGAATGAGCAAGAGTGTAGTGTTGTATACTGTTATTACTTATTTCCCCTCTTATGTTCAACTTTGATTTTGTTTTTATTGAAAGTCGAGGTCCAATCTTCCGGAAATGCATTGACGAGAGAGGATTTACTTGGACGTACAATACAGTAGCAACGCCAAGTATAGGGGCCAATATTGTCGGGAAGATGATGTTTTAATTTGCAAGACCCCAAATTGAGCTCTTTCATGTCGACAATGAAACTAAATTTAAACCAGCAATTAATTGTTCCAGATATCAGACAGAGTCATACAATAGGGTATTAAGAAAGTCCTGGAAGCAACTAATTCCAACTGGTTTTGTGTCTCTCATTTAATGGCCTGACGGTTTGACGTATGCCAAAATTCGAAGTAATGCACTAGTAAATCATGAAGATGATACAAATGCTTACAGAAGTGAAACCTAAAAGTTGGAGGAAATAGGGGTTTGTTGTTGCCACTACCACATGTCTCGGGTTTGACTTGAACATTACCTACCAAATCTTCGGATGTCATATTTTTCTCTCGATTCCCCAACGAGCAATACGAACATACAAATAAGTAACCAAAGAAACTCTTGGAACAGCTAAAGGATCAAGAGGGATCAGTTTTGCCAAGTCGTTTATTGAACTCGTTTCGTATATATGTTGTAGGCGACATGGCAGATCACAATTGTCATATTTCGAGTCTGTCCGTCTGTGGATACGTACAATTTTCTTGAAGCTCTCATTCTGTTGCGAAACTATTACCCGAAGTTAATTGTTCATGAAGATTTTTCGAAGAGAACAATATAATACAAGTGGGTCGTTGTACTTCAGAACTACTGTGGCATGATTTTCTCTTTTAAATCTTCCATAAAAATAAAAGTACAAAGCACGAACAATTGCCACTAACCACTCTCAACTGGAAGCTGGAATCATGAAGATAAACAAATCTAGAGCGGTATAAAAATCGACAATATTGTAAGAGCGAATTTTATTGATTGTAAACGCAAACAAGCTCTTGTCTGGCACACATTGTGCTGCTTTGTCAACGACTGCATCTCATCGTGAAAGGGAATACGCCTGAAGGGGTCAAGATAAGTTTTTAGGAGGGTTTAAGTATACAAGACGAGAGAAGGAGAGAGAAAAATCCGAGACGTGACACGACAAAAGATCGACTTGTTCACATGTCACTTAATACCATCCATGTTTGGATGAACACATGTAAAGCGAGATCCTTTTTTTGAAAGAAACCATTTTGCTACCGGAATGAGAACAAAACTTGTCTTCTAACGCTACTTACAATTTTTAATGTGGAACAACATTTTTGAAGGGTAATGACAGGGGCTGTTTATTTATCCCCATCTTTCATATTTTCTACAAGCATTCATTTCTGAAACATTTTTTACTAATCCTCGTCTCCAATTTCTGACAAACTTCTTTTTGTAAAGAGTTATTTCAGGGAACATTAGAGACCTATGATCAAAATGCTATTAATGCCGGTTAAAGATGGAACTCGGTTAAATTCTAACAAAAGTTGCGACATTTGTACCTTGCTCAGAAATTCGTCTCGAAAATAACCGTCAAATTAGAGATTATACCATTTCATCATCAATCACACGGCTCAATCATTGTCATATTTCCAGAGTATTGTGCGTGAGAGTTGTGTTGTATTATTTAGCTACGTCCTATTTGCCTTCCCACCAAAGTTGATCATTTAACAATAATTCTGGCGCGTATGTTTCAAGTTATCCAGCTGAATCGTCAAGGCAACTAATACCGCGACATCACAAAAAGCATACCATTTCCACATTTGATCATCTAATCGAGTATTCATTGAAAGGACGAATACTGGCAAGTTCTGAGATGAAAAGGAAGTCATATAATTTTTGAGCTGATGTGAAGTAAAATGCGGAAATTTGGGAGTGGAGGAGCATTGAGTAAGTGTCATAACCTATAGCATCTCCTTCCCTGAGAAGCTTACATTTCCAAAGAAATTGAAGATGGGAGAAAAGGGCGAGGGGAAGACAGTCTAGCTCGTGGAGATTTTTTTGCTTCCATTTTCCATCTCATACTCTTCCGCGTATATGCGTAATCGTAATCAAGTAACGAAATTGGGAAAAGGAAGCGTATAACTAGGATGATGATGATGATGGTGAATATGAAATCATACGAGGACGAATCATTTTTTTGTTGTCCTGCGTTGGTAGGACATATTAGCAGGTAAAAGAATTCCTAGTTATTACGAGAAAAGGGGGAAAGTGTTCCAGGAAAGCTATTCAACAACTTCTGAATAGGTTTCCATCGTTACACAAGAGGATGATGGCATGATGTTGGTGGGAAGGAGAGACCGACAACTTTTATTGTAAACGTTTATTATTCACCTGGTCTGATCAATATCACATCACATTTGAGTATGTAGAGTGAAAGTGAGCAGATTTCGTCTATTCTCTCCTCCTTCCTACCTATCTTCCTACATCCAATTCCGTTGAACATCACACATCGCACAAAATTTCATATGAAAAGCCATACAAGTGTGTCTCACCACTTTGCTACAATATATAATAATGATGAATTCGACAACACGTACAAGTTGCTCAACATTTTGTCAATCACAAAAGGTGGTTATTGTGTTGCCATGTAATCTCGTTACCCTTCTTCCTCTCCTGTCTTGTTCTGTCACGAAAATGACTATGATTACCGTGTTGGTTGCGAGTAGGAATGAAGCAGGTGCAAAAAAGTAGAGGAGGACACGGGAGGAGATGTGTGTGTGGCTGACGAGCTTTCAGAGTTCATGCCGATACTATGTAATAATACAATATCGCTCAGGTAGAGAGACAGGCATCCGACTTGTGGCTTAAAGTAATCAGGTATAAATAGTTTTCCTTTTCATCAAAGGAACCCAGCAAAATAAGTCTATTCAGATGGAGTTGTCGCGCGCGCGACCGCCCCTGTAGTGATGTGACAGCTTATGGTTGGCAAGACTAACTGTTTTGTCGTGTAATGAATATTATGGATATGGCCACATATAGTTCATCCTTCCACCATATATTCCATGATACCTTTCCTTTGTTGTCCTTTATCCGGCTTATTATTTGACCTGAGTAAAATATTGAAATGAAATGCCTTTTTCGCAAGAAGGAAGAGAGAGAGAGAGAGTATTAAAAAGATGACAGAGCCAAGGAAAATCAGGACTCTAATTGAAAATCATATTATGTGAGAAGAGACGTTTGTCATGTTGGCGAACCGAAACCAGAGAGGCTTATGTATGTAGACGTGCATAAGGTAAAAGTGTATAGAAACAAAACTGCTTTCCCCTTTTCTTTGGTAACTTGTTCCCCATCGCAAACGCCAGTTTCAGAAAGCGTTAGATGAAATTTCCACAAATCAAAATTTATTCGGAAAGTTTGGGAGTGTGGTGCCCCTTTGCCCATTTTTGTTATCTGATGTTTTCATTCCACTTTGGAACAAGCTCATTGGAACAAGTCATTTTTTGAAGTTGTAGGCGGACAAGTATAATTGAATATCTACGTGAGTTTTTCTTATCTTTTTCCCATCTTATCTCTTGATGTCTCTGGTCAACTTTTTGAGAGGGAATGCTACCGTAGCGGCATATAACATGTCAATAGGCATGGCCTCATTGGCCTCAGTATGGCCTCTTCTACATTTTCCACTTTTCTCCACTGGAACATGGTAATCGTGCTTATTTCGTCGTATCTGGAAAAGTACGACGGGAATGCATCTCTCCTCCTACGGAAAGGTGAACATTGTTTGAATACTAACGCAATGCGTTTTGCATACACACATACAATTTTCTTCTCTCCATCTTTTCCTCTATTCCACCGGAAAATGTATGATGGAGTTTGTTCTCCCATGACGAGTGAGAATTGAATGATCGTGCAATTTTATTTTCTCTCTCAACTTTCTCTTTTTTTCCACATTACACTTCCATGGGCTAAACAGGGAGGTTTTTTTTCATACGCGCCGTTGCAAGATTATATATTCTCTCTTGACTGCATGCATCTATTATCATGTATCCCAGGGAAAGTTGTTCCCATCAAGAGAATTCTCTGCAGACTTTCTGATTATTGGAAAGAGTTTATCTGCATGCATCACAAGAGGCATGATGATGGCATTACACTCATGAATATATGTACCTTCTCTTCCCAGAGAGAGAGATATATGCTCGTCGTCAATGGAGGTTGCCGATTCTCTCACTGAAACTTTTTTTCTCTTCCCATCAACTTCCTCTTCAACACTTGTTCTCCTTCTTTACTCCTTATTATCATAATAAGTGGTTCTTATGTAAAAAGAATAAAAGTAAAGGATTCCCGAAGTGGGAGTGTGAGAGGAACTGGAAAAAAAAGTGTCGAATAAGAGAAGAGGAAGAGAGTTATTGACCTTTTCTTCTTCAATTTTTCTCCGAAAACTCTTTCTCTAAAGCGTAACCGAGTAAAAACACTAGATGAAAGTTGTAAATCCCTTATAGGTTCATTACCTGGTGGGATTGATTATTTCTTGAAAGAGAGAGAGAATTTTTTTTAGCGTTCTTTGAGCTGAATAGTAAAATTGCACATTACGCTCAAATCTATATTCGGTGAGATGCGTAAACTCGCACACGTACAGGAATAAAATGGGATGTTGGTGGTGGTGCATGGCGGTGGGAAATGTATTATACGATTTTGGAGATATCTTCTCTCTCATTTTTTTTAGGAAATTCGAAGAAAAACGTATATGCTTTTGCCCAGTGTAGTAACATCTATGGAGCCACTTACATGGCAACTTACTTATTATATATATTATGCATATCTTCAGTTGGAGAAAGTAAGTGGACTGGCTTCTTGAAGGTTTGACTCATGCATCATCGAGTTGAATCCTCTTACGGAAAATGGAAAAGGAGAGAAACTTAACTTTTCTCCTTTTCCTCCTACTTTTTTTACTCTGTCTCCGAGTTTTAACCACTTTATGCTGTTTTACGTACATTCCTCCTCCCGTATATTCTACCTGTTCTCCCTAAATCCAAAATTTATGCGACCAAGTCAAAAGAAACGTCATTTATCATACACAATTTACCTACATACATGCATGCACTCGCAAGACGCAACTCTCTTCTCTCTCTCTCTCTGATTTCCCCCCTGTGCTCAACTTCGTCTTAGGGATGATATTGCATGCATGCATGCATGCATTGTACAATGTACCTTTCATGTGTTACACTTCCTGGATTATGACACGATATCATGATGATAATGATGACGATGACAAAAATCGCTGCTACAAGCGAGGAGCTTCTCCTTCGCATTCAGAAATATGTATGAATGTATATCATGTATCTTCTTTTCACTTTATTCCTACATGATTACAATTTACAAATGTGCGGAGGAAAATATAAACGCACACACACGCTTGTTCCTGTTACAGCCACTGGTTTCCATCTACATCATCTCAAATTTACCTTTTACACAGAAATCTGGGATGCATTTTGTAGATTTATTTATGCCAATGCAAGCCAAGAATAAATTCAAAAAACATGGGCTTATATACTTCCTCCCTGTACCTCTTCAGAGAGAAGTGAAAGATTACTTTAATACGAAAGTAGAAGGAAACCCTGGAAACGATATTAGAATACGGCTGTTTACGAATGGAATATGAAACACAAAATACTACATCCACATATGAAATGTATACCCACAGAGTGTAACTAGTTACTCATCGTGTTCCGAATGTATATGCACACTTCTCATATCCATGCATTCAGGAGAAGTTTCATCTTCCACCTGGAACCAAGGATATCACTCACAAGCTGTAATATGCAAGGGTTTCCCCTGATTAATCTTTTATGTTATGCATGGCACTGATACATGTCCCCACCTTTCCTCTCCTTTCTTAGCCGACAAGAATTTAGGAGAGGGAGAGAGTAAACTATTACATTTTCTAGCGTAGGACATGTCATCTCATGTCGTCGTCAGACCGAGGGATAAAATACGCAACTTTTTGTACAAAACTTATATCTGGGAATAGGGGAACACTAATATATGTACACGTGTTCGAATTATGTTTTCTTACTCAAGTGGATAATAACATTTTTTGTGACATGTTGTGCCTTTTTACCATACGAGCGCACTAGGAACTCTGATTTCTGATCAGAAGTTCAAGTTAGATTTTTAAGACGAGTCGTTTGTGAAGTGGGCAGCCGCTACCTGAGCTCTGACGGTTGATAGAATGGAAAAGAAACTTTTTGAGGGTGACATAGAAAAGCGTAAGCACACAAGATAGATTTGTCAAGCGATTCTAGATAAGAATGGAAACTTGTGCGAGTCGCATTGACATGGTAATGTAAAGATGTCGTTCATATGCCCGTTTTGATTGTCGCAGAATATTACTGAATCACATTACTTGCTCGATTCTCGAAAAGAAAGTTGGACTGGCGCCGCCATCGCAACTGATATCATGACTTCCATTTTGCCGAAATGGATTCCTTGGGTGGGAAGAAAATATCGAATGAGGACGGCGAAAATAAGCTGACGATGATGTATTGGTACGAGGACAAACTCTACCACGAAAGTAATTTGTTTGTCAAGCGTGCAAATATTAAAAGGCATAAATAAGGAATGTGAAACCGGGCAAGAGAGAGAGAGGAGTCTACATAAAGAAATGATAAACTAGGATGAAATGCAAGCGCACACTCATGTGACGTGAAAAGGAGCACTGAAATTACATGGCAACAAGAAAATCATGAGAAAACTGGAGGAGTAACGGGACGAACTGCATTTCAGTGTGTGTGTGTGCTGCGATTGCGATTATAATCTCAGATTATATTCTGCTGACAATGAGATTCATATGAATGGGTGACAACGACGAACTGCTTCAAAAATAACACCGAATTATTCGTGGAAGACACCTGTGCTCATAAATTTCAGCATCAAGATTCAGCCGACAAGGCTGATTAGACTTGATGCATGAACTTGCACTCTGCATAATTATATATCAGTTACCTGATACTTTGAGCGAAAGAAAATGAAACACATTTTGAGCACGGAATCGGTTTAGTAATATATGATCAGAAGCAGATTTAAAAAATAAGTATCAATGTTCGTCTGAACTTTTTTTTCTGCGAACGTATCAAATCCTTTCTTCAAACGAATTGAAAAGCCATGTCAGAGCTTATATACGCCTTGTAACTGAACCCCTTGCAAAAGAGAAAAAGTATTCTCGACTTTCACAGCCTAAAAATAAGTATTCCGAATTTTTTTTTGCGAAATTCCATTATTCCAGCCACGTTGCGTGACATCCCCTTTTGTACAACGATTACCTTAAATATAGTCTACAGCAAATTGGACAAAACTGCAATGTAATAAACACCAAACCAAAAAGGAGGGTATTCAATATGCATTATTTGCAGATTTATAAAAAAGCATACAAAATGATGACAATAACGTTCCCAAATATAAAAAGGGATATATTTATTATGTATACCGGTCTCTCGTGAAGTGAAAGGAAATTGCAATTTGTAAAAAATATTAGCTCTTGCACGAAATGTAGGAAAAGAAGTACGGTGCTCTCTCCATGCGTTGTAGCACACCACCCTCATTTATTTCCCTCTTTTCTTGTGCATTCCTTACTTTTTCCCTCCCATCTGAAATCTAAGTATATTCTCTTTTCTCCAGTGTTATCCATTTCAGAGGAGGAGGAAGAAGAAGCAGTCGGTATCGTTAGCCATGTCTCACGAGTGTATAGAGTTGTAAGTATGTGAGATGACAGGAAATTTATTTTTGAGCGAGTTGAAAACGCATGGAAGATTTGAAAGCGGAGATATTATTACATTTTTTTCCTCTATTTTATTTAACCGGTATGAAATGCACTCTCTCGCCCATATCCATATAAACTATAAACGCATATGCATATTGGGGTAAATGCTACTTTCCTTTCATATTCCATCCTAATAAGCTTTCTTTTCTACCTTCTTTCTATTCTGATTTGAGTGTGTGATATAAGATTGTCCTTTATGGAGTCAGCTACTCATATTCCTGCATGGCCATGTGCACTGAAGGTGAGATGGGCATATGTAATCTAAGACTTTCCCCGGTTTCTCTTACGAAAAAAAAAATATATAACAAGCTGGAGATATATCCAGTTTTCCTCCATTTCTCTGTCTGGTTTCTTTGGAGACTAGAGTAGCATTCGAGTTTTTTCTCATTTCTTGAAATGCATTTTCTTGTTGTACGGGTGTAGGCCATAACCTCATCTATCTTCACTGTCTTGTATCCCCGGTAGGGTTTTTTCAGACGCTGGATATGGATACAATTCTCTCTCTCTCTCTCTCTCTCTCTGTTTAGACTATTCAACTTTGGAAACGTCACTGGCGAATGCGTATCCTGTGGCGTATATCGCTTTCAAAAAAGCTAATAAAAACTCTGGTAACGGTTGTGTTTTTTTTTCATCCGTTCCCGAGCTACTCTACTGCTGGCTTGGCTTTGTCTCTTCCACTCGGGGAATTAATAGGAACTCAGGGCTTTTCTCCCTCGTATATTATTTCCTGGGAACATGTCACTTGCTGTCTTTTTCTCTTCAATTTGCTCACACTCATCCGTTGTTTAGTCTGACTGTCTTTAGTCAGTGTCGAGTTTAGCGATTCTCCGAACTACCTTGTGGGAAATTGCGAATGTCCCCTTTTGACAAATGTGTCCAGAAATAAGCACAACAAATTGGCTCATGATCTATGTTTTCATCAATGCGTCTAATAATAATAATAATACAACACGATTGGAACACGTCCTTTTTGATGTATCAAATGAAACATCAAGGTCAAGTTAAATTGCCTTAACTTAATTTATTTTTGCTAAGGTCATGATGATGTCTGCACGCTCTTAAATCAAAACGGAATCAGAAAAGCTATATCTAATATTGATGTCAAATCTTTCGAAGGCGACGATTCACTCATGCAATTTACTTTTTGTTTCTTTTACAGAATATCTCATGTCTTCACCATATCAGCCAAAATCTCCCCTGCCAATGGGAACGGCATTGGCAACCGCCAAAAAACTCTTCCAGAGTGACAATCTCCAAACGGAAACAGCCGACTCAAATAGTACTCTGAGCACACTTCCCAGTCAAGCAAGGTATTGTATTTAATTCATATTTCTCTCTCCCTTGATTCAACAGATTCACCCCAACTATTAAGAAATAATCAGTGTAATCAGGTCAAATAAAAACAGAGACATAATTATATATGTAATAATTGTAGTGTTCCTCCGTTCTGCTCACCATATGCAACATGAACACACACATCAAGAAAACAAGTGGAATGATGATGAAGTATCGACCACGATTAAAATAGAGCGCATAATATTTCGCAAACAGCTTTCTCAAAAAACTAGGCGGCGTTGTAGCCAGAAAGAGTGTTACTCGTACACTTAGCTCGCCAGTATATTTTTTTTGCAAGAGCCAGTAGAAGTCGCTAAAAAATGAAGGGAAAGACACGTAGTTTATAGCTATAAAGTAAGTATGTATGATTTTTATGGCTTTTAACGGCGTGCTCAGCGTGGCTAAACAGTCCGAGCTGTTTCTAAACCATCAGCATATTATTATTATGCAGACAGACGGGGGCAAGTTTTATATACACACGCCATAGCCTAGCTAGATGCTCTTTTTTCTGCTGATGCAACTCTCCACTCTGACTTTTGGTATACGTCCTCCTCTAAATACATAACACAACTTTCTCTCCTTTCACCCACTCACTCTACAGACAATTTAAGTGGCTCACTTCTATTCCCAGAAAAATATATGTACACTAATACAGAAAGTATATATAACTGCTATGCACTATTGATGATGGTGGCCATGCAGAAGACCGTTACTTGCATGATGATTACTTGAGTACCGCCAAGCAACTCAAAATTTATATCGTCGTTTTCTTTTTACTCCCTACCTTCATATATAGTCAATAGCCTGTAGTCGTAGCCAAGCAAGAAAACTTTTTTCGACAATCTCTCTCCTTCAAGCTTCCTCACGACCCTTTCTTGTGCGCCTACTCATATACATACACAATAATCGCACACAATTAGTAGGAAAAATGACTTTGCGATGATACAATAGGTTGAGAGAGCACACATTTTTGTGTGTATCCATACATCAAGGACAAGAGGGCTATCTTTTTTATCATGGAGCTCTCGAGTGGAGGAGAGAATAAGTTTCAAAAGGGAATGTGTACTAGTGATCGATCCCGCAGTGAAAGCAGGCTGGTGAACGTGTCACTTTATACATGCAAACTGCTCACTCACCATATGAATCAGACTTTTAGCATGTGACACCATGCTCGGCGTCATTTTAAACGCAAACAACATAAACATACATTCATAATATACATATAATATTGTCGTATGTTTTCAGTCTACTATTACACATGAGCATGGCGAGAGAATGATACCACACTTATCGCCATTTCTTTATCTTTATGCTTAAATCGATGACCCAGAAACGTCTTGCGTACCCTAAAAAAATATATTTAAACATGGCCATGTTTCCTCGTAATAGTCCCTGTAGGCAGAAAACGAATAAGTAATAAACATCCTCTCTCCACAAAATGCTAGTGGGCTATAGTAAAAAAAGAGACCACAAAAAAGAGCTTCTCTACCCCAGAACAAAAAAAAATACTAGGCTCCTAGATTTCTCTGCCTACCATTTTAGTTTTTTGAGTCGAGGGAAAGTGCACAACTTGCTCTATGATGCACGTTTTTCCAAGGGTTGATGACAGTACTCGATGCGTTCCCTTTCAAAACCATGTTTTCCCCTCTGGACGCGCCATTTTACTGGATACGGTAATGACGGTGGTGGTGGTGGTGGTGGTGTGGTGGCGGTATAGAAAAAGAGACGCTGCGTTTCGTATCATCAAATGCATATGATATGATAATGTGCACATGTGGCTGGTGAAAGGGATACATACTTCCCTAGACTGGGTACTACTACACACTCTGGAGAAAAGAAAACATGACGATCCTACAACACATACACACACAGCTCTTTCCGCTCACCAGGCAACCACCACAAAATGGAAAGTTATCTTCTGAAGCTGGTTGCACGTTAAATTTTCCCCGAAAACGGGGAAAGTCTTCATGATTACACCACCATATTCTCTCTCTCTCTCTCTCTGTAGTCAAGATTGGTGGTGTTCACGGGTCAGAGATATGTGCAGCTGACGTTTTTTTTCGCTCCTCTTGTTTTCCTTTTTTCGTTAAAAGTAATAAGCTTGTGTGTGTGTGGGGAAAAGAAGGCTTGCACCTGTACGGCTAAATATAATACATATATACATTAGATGTGTTGAAGAAGGAGAGCAAATACTGGGTGATATGTGTTCCGTGGAGAATTGGGCTATTTACGAGTTCCATTCTCCTTCCTTTGTTCCCTTGTCTTGCGTTTTATGAGAGTGGATGCACACATATTTTTCGCATATCTGGAAAAAAAACTTTTACACAGTTTGTGGAGATAATGGAGACAACGACATCCATATTATTCCTTTTCGCTTTCTCTTGTGGGGATGTGGAGAAAAGGAAAAGCTACTTTCTATGTGTGCATATGTATATATGCTTCATTCTTACTCTGCATCTGCATGCATATCTGACTCCATTCACATTCGCGCATCAACCAGACTAATTTGACGATAAAGTATTCAAATCATGCTTTCACCACCATCAACAAACCGCCAACACTGGAGAATGTGAGTTGAAGGGAAAAAATCAGATAACGCTGATGGACAAAGCTGACAAGGATGAGTTGACTATTTTCCCATTTTCACATGGAAAAAGAGAAGAAAAATATTCTGCGAGGAAGTCAACTAGGTTAGTGAGTCATTCTCCATGTTCAATAACCACGAATAAATATTAATTTTTTTCTCGGATACAATTGCAGCTCATCGTCAGTTATTTTGATGAGGGAATTTAGATGTCTGTTTCCACATGATCGACCCTTAACAGTGATTTTGGCAATCACGAATAAGCAAAAAACTACTTTGCACAAATCTACTTCCTTGTGACTCGACTAATAACATTGTTCACGGCAAAACGGAGTTCAGAAGAGTAGTACTTTCCTCCCAGTGCCCAAAAGTAATTCGTAATACATTTAAATAGCATCCGGCGAATTTCCATAAAATAAGTGGAAAATCAGAACAATCACATGGGGAAGTTAATTACACCGATCGTGAGCTATCTTGCATGAAACAAGGAAAATGGAATTGGCTATAATGCAACGAACATGAGATGACTGTGATTTTTCCCTTCATTCTCTCTCATGATCTTCTCATTTCTACCGGTGCAGTTCCTTTTCCAGGCTAATTTGCCGACTGAAAATGACTACTGCAGACACACATATGTATTTAAATGGAGTAGAGCTCCACAATGTTTGATATTTTGCAAAGTTTGACAGTGTGATGCTGCAATCTTACTACTACACCCTTCCCCATCCTCCATATAAAATGGGAGAGGGAAGGCGAGTGAGTAGGAAATAATGACTAGTATTTTGCCATGAATATGTAACCGTTTGCAAATATTATCCAGAGTCAAATTTGCAAAAACACATGTATATACAATCATCTCTGTAATTCGAGTGTAATTTTCATATCTCCACCGTGAACAATTGCGGTGGAGGACTGAAGGAGGAGAGCGAGAGGAAAAAGCAATCAGGCTGAAGTCATTTCCGTCCTCTAAAATTGGAGTAGACGACGAACAGATAAATAGAGAGAAGGTCGTTTCACAGCGATTGCATTGAGCATATTTCCCTTTACGTTTTGGACTGATTACGGGTTCCTTATAACTTTTGCTTGTAGGAGCATATATGCATGTAGGAGAGGGGGAGACCTTAACTGACAACTAAACTGCTCTGCTCTCCCGCTCTCTCCAGAGCCAGCAAAAACCAAGGAAGTATAAGGTCGTCTCCATTGTTTTCTTTTCAGAGGTGCGGCAGAAAAGTAGTAGCTGAATAATTGCTGTCATTCAATTTAATGGTAATTGCTTTTTGCGTGAGCTCTTTGTGGGCTGGGTTTCAGAACGACGACTTACACTCGCTGCTCCTCTCTTTGCCACTATATTTTTTCCTCCGTAATACTCTTCATTCAATAGTTCTTTTGCCTGGCTCTCTCCTACAAAATCGTTCGTTTGTCCTGCATTTTCCCTCTTCGTCTCGTCGTCTTCCTTATAAAAGGGAATCTGGTTGGTGTATGTGTGTGCGAGAGAGAGAGAGAGTGACACACACTTTCATATTACTCGAAGCTCTCTCCTCTCTCTTTCGAAGCATTAAAACACGCGGAAACTGAATATCCATTAGACGGGAAGGATTTTTTATAGAGTCTATATCGAGAGAAAGTATTTAACAATAGAGGAGAGAGGAGTATAGTGCAGATTGCGACAGACGCCGGAGTACTTGAAAAGAATCACGTTCCTACGTACAAACATACGTGGTTACACTTCAAAAACTACGCCGTCCTCTCCTCAGTTGAGAGAGAGATATTGTGTGCTTGTGTAAAATATCAGTGGGAGAGCGTTATTATTTAGCCTCTCTCCTACAATTCTACATTTACACATCCATTCCAATATTTCCACTTTGTTACATCAATGAATTTTGGAAATGCCAAAGCTTGAGCGAAATGCTGTCTCTTTCAAGCACACTTTTCTCTCTTTATTCCCAATCTATTGCAAAACTCGGCTGTGTGTGTGTGTGGTGTATATGGCTCTCTCTGGGAGAAGAAGAAGTGGAGGTGGTGGTATGGTATGGTGCTTCAAAAATCTGCTCCCACCGCCACCACCACCACCGCACTAGCTGCATTGCACACACATACACATACACACCACCCCATATATACTCGTTCACTTGACTCCGCGGCGAGTTACTAATACGGCGTGAAATGTATGTATTTTGGGAGTGTGTGTGCATGCATTATTACTTGGACTCCTTTCTCTTTTTCATGTCAAGTATAGACTAATGGAGGAGCGAAATCGAAGCTGCTCGTTACTCCTTTCTCTCTCTCTCTCCCTCTCTCCTTTTTTTCCTATTGCTTTTTTGCTTTGGTGGTTCTTCGGTGAACGAAATCTTGTGTAATAATATTCCTTCTTTTTTGTGTTCCGGAAGGAAGGATTCCTACTGGGATTACGTGGTGGGAATGAGACATGCTAGCATTTAGAATATTATGGAATGCCATACTATCTCCTCTCCTAACCATCATCATCATCATTGTCATTGCTCTTTCACGGCAAATTTTCACTGCTTCCATTCCAAAGTGATACAGCTGTGTGATGGGGAAAGAAGGACTTGAGTCATGGAGGAAATCGTTTGACATTCAAATGCTTTCGCTTCTTCTCCACTGTTAAGTACTCCCAAGCCGTGCCGTGTCGCATATTATGATGTATGCATGTATATAGTCGTAGTGTACCGGGATGAGCACACCGTGAGTGGGATGTTGTTCCTAGGATTCATGTTCTGCTGAGGAGAGTGAGTATGAAAATCAGTCAAATACGCTCGAGTTTCGATATGAGAGTGAAGGATTAACATACTTCATTTGCTGAATTCATGCGGAGCACAAAGAAACCCATTTCGGATACTTCACTTTTACGCAACCTCCCATTTAGCAATATAGCACGCGTGATAAGTTCGGATTCTAGCGGAGAAGAAGAGGAAATCGGGATATGCGGAGACAGAGTGATGGAATTGCTTTCCATACAAACATGCTGTGGGAGTGCACGTTTTAAATAATGAAATCAATTCGGGCCCCACTGTTTGCTCACCTGCCACAAAATGGGTTCAGTTGAGTTGGAATATATATTTTAGAGGAAATTCTCTCGCCGTTCAACGACAACTGTGGGCAATGGGTGAACTTGAATTATATTCGGATTGAAATGTGATGCAATTTACGTTGCACATTTCGTTTTGATTGGCGAAGACAATATCATTTCTTGTGTTCATTTAAAACTTGAAGGAGGCTTCAGTTTAGAAGTTAAATAAATTATCAAATATATCTAATGTCATATTTTTGAACCGTTTAAAGTACAAAGACTATACTTGTTGGTCACTGAATTGTAAGATGTGAACGAGACGTATTTAATGTATTTTGAACCTTGATCGTACTAAATGCTTGCACTTTAGTTGTCGCTGCAGGACAAATGCTTGATTAATTTACAGGTGCTATTTCCCATTCCAACACGTCGTTCACACGGAAAGCATTTGTTCCCTTCTTTGAAGTTGCTTCCAGCACTTTCTCAAATTGATTACATTCTTCAGCCAGCCATATTATATGAGAGTTTTAGTTTCAGATGATGTTCATGGGAGGAGATGGAGAGTAGTAGTTTGTTTGACGGTTTACGTTCGCTTGGTCAATTTTTTGTTCTTCATCGAGCAAGTTTGCAATAACGTATATATAGCCTTGGCTTACTCCTTGTGGTGGTTGAATACCTTTGTGAAGGGTGACACAGTGGAAGGAGGTAAGCTCAATGACGTTATCTACAAATAAGAAAAATAACTTCATCAGTTGAGATAAAAGAGTCTTTACGAAGTTGACCTTTCCGTCTTCTCTCATGCGTGGGAGAGATAGCAGGGCCGCCAGAAGAATTCTACTTTCACTCACTTTCCTCCTCTGACGTGATATCCTATATATTTCTATATCATTTGATCATCATATGAGGAAGGAAACCGAGTTGGTGTAATTTTTGGGAAGATGCTGCTTGCGTGTAAGAAATCCTGCGTATGTGGTGTGTGTTCGTGTGTTCTGATTGATCTCGCCCTCTCCCTGTGCGTAATAATTTGTGCACATATTTTTTATTGTCCAAGGACCCAAAAGCCCGTGTGTCAAGTTTCTCTCCATGTTCAAAACTTCAATTTGCGAGGGAATACGAACGCTATTAGTGGAGTAACAGGAATTTAACGACTTCCAGAAAGCATTAAGTATGCCCCACATGTAATCTGTCAAGTTTACTTAGGAAACTGTTGTGATTGGCTGAAGAGAGAGGGAGAGAGAGAGAGGACTATTTTTGAATGGGAAGGAGAGTGAAGTGAGAAAGAGAAACTCTGTCTTTGAATACCTTCTTCCACTTATATTCTGCCTTTCGAACAAAATTCAACGGAAATTGGTTCACCATTGCAACAAATTATACCGTGTCCGGTGGGATCTCAAAAACTTATTCGATAAGTTGGCGAGCAGCATCTTGGGAGAGAGAGAGGAGCAAGAAAGGAGTGAAAGAAATGGAGGAAGGGGAAGCGGCACGCTGTGAGAGAGATAGGTAAAATGGATGGTACCTTATTTCCTCCTCAAGTCTTTGCATAGGAAGTTTCCGATTCCTCACTCCTTTCCTCTCCTCGCTTGAACACAACGCCTTCTTTTTTCCTCTCTCTCTCTCTCTCGTGACAGGTTAATGAACGTCCATATAGTAGTCTTAGAGGATCTACACGGGTTTGCTCCTTGTTGTGTGAAACTAATTGGGCATAAATAGGAAACACACACTGACGAAGCCTTGCTGCATCTCATGCCAACTCCGGTGAGAATACTCGGAGCTTCTTCTCTACTTTCCCGTTGGAAATTGTCAACTTTGACTGAATAGATTCATGTTTTACCCCCTCAATTCAATGAAATAATCCGAGGAAAAGTGATTGGCGTAATACTTTCCAAGAAATCAAAGCCTGTCCTCTTCCTTCTCGTCCTGCATCGTGCTTCTCGGAAGAAGAAAAAAAAGTTTTCTTCCAAGAAAATTGTAGCGGCCAGTCCAAACTTTGTCCTCTCTATTTTGTAACTCTTTTCATCGTTTTTAACCTCACGTACTCCTCATTTAAATTTTTGTGCTGTCCAAGCGCAGGCAGAAAAAAAAAAGTTTTTTACCACCCAAAAGCAACTCTGATGCCCCTAAAATGAAATTTCCAAGTTTGAATACAAAATCCTCCTTTTTCTCGCAATTTTCCTTAAGTCTTATTACGTAAATTCTTGGAAGATGTGACGGAGGCTATTGTATTGAATGAAGTTTACACGGCCTTGTCTCAAACCTGTCCAACTCTGTTCACCTTCTCCGGAATATATCCATAGAAATCAGCATTGTGACAGGGAATGGGTCACTGGTGTACCACATACCACGCGCTCCCGTCCTTCTCCTGCGCCCATCGCCTCTTTCTTCCCTCTCGGCTCTCCATTCAAAGAAAGAGATTAAGCAGAGCTCCAAGCAGTCAACTTGGATTAGCTGGTGGCCTCCCATCTTTCTCTCCCACTTGCTCCGTGTTACCCTTTCCACTTTCCCTTTGTGAACACTGTGTTGTGTCCAATAATTTACAACTGATAAAAATAGGGGAGAAAACAACAGCCGAAACTCTCAATTCCGTTCCGAGAATAGAGCTTCATATAAAGCGCGATGGAAAATAAGGTGAAGAAAGCACGAGAGAGAGAGAGAGAGTTTTTTCCATGGGAGAGAAGAGGGGAGAGTCTCTTTTAGCACTTCCCAAGATAAACTACTCACCAACTTACTCTCAATAATGTAAATACATGCATATTCTCCCTTTTTTCCTCCATTCAAACTCTCCAGCCATGGACATTCGGGCATAATCTTAAAGTTTTATCAACTTGCTCCTTCCTCGCTACGTAAGTTCACTTCTTGTTTTCCAAGTTGAATTGGAAACTTTAGTCTGGCTCTCTCACTCTCTCGTCCTTTTTCTCCTCCAGATTTCATGCAAGTATTTCACTAGAAAGAAAAAAAAGCATGAATACGAGTGCGAGTTGGAGGCGACCACCATGTTTAGAGATAATTGAGAGCAGATAATAAATATTCTGCAGGGAGCGAAAGGGTTGAGAGGAGAAGTCCATAAAGAAGTAGATATGTTATGTTGTTGTCTTGTCCGGATTTATTTGTGTGACATGGCGAGTTTCCTCTTCCTTTTCCCCTTCAATCCGTATCAAGCAATATATATATACAAGCTTCTTTCTTGTATTCCATCGTGTCCAGCTCGTTTCATCGAGCAAGCCACTTCCATACTGTTTCTGGGAGGAAAGTAAATTAAGTAATTCCCAGAGTGTGTACACTATCATACGAGATACTTGAGATGATGTGCTCCAATACGTATCTTCTGTGTAGGAGCCCAACTACTTGTGACTTGTGAGTAGATACAGCAGGCAGCATACATAAATAAGGAGTGCACCAAATGGGGACACGGACTGGACACACACACACAAGGAATGAACAGGGAGCTTGGGAAAGTGGAAAAAATATAAAAATTGTATTTTGTTCTCCGCTTTTCCCTTTCATGAATATACATGACAGTAGTGCGATGCGATGTCCGGGTGGCAATGGAATTTGCTCGGGTATATTGATGCATTTAGATCTGCTTGCTTGTCCTCTCGCGAGAAAAAAAGATAAATAATCGGGTGAAGGACCAGAAGAAGAGGAAATCCTCAGAGTTTGCCAGTGTGCTCCTAGAAAAAACTGATAATGGGTAAAGGGAAAGCAGGCCACAGTATATTTTTGTGCAAACATAGCTGGCGAAAAAAAGGAGGATAGTGTGTTGTTCTCAAGTGTGGTGAGTGGTGACGGTGGAAGTGTTCCACAATACAAAAAGTCATCTTTTCACACCACAGAAAAGAGGCGAAATGGCAATGTTTTAGTTTTGCTGAAACGGGAAATGGCAATTGATTCGTCCTTCCTTCCTTTCTCAATGCAACTTATGTGTTTCGAGTATAGAAATGTACCGAAAGTGTATTCAGCGAACCGTTTCCTTTTTTTCCTATTCCATTTCTATCCAAGTGCTTTCCTTTGCTTCCTCTTGTATGTAAAAAAAATTGGAAGAAAGAAAGAAAGGGTTACTTTTCACTATTGTGCTGCCCTAGCCTTTCATTTTCGCTTTTGTATTGTTTTGGCTTTCCCTCTTTTCCTGAGAGACGATAAAAAGGTTGGGAAAAGAAATACTTTTCATTCAGATTGTATTGGGTACTGTGGAGGCTTTTGAGATTGTATATCTATCAGTGTTGCATCCATCCGTGGAGAAAATGTTTCAGTGATTTCAAGACTTGAAATGGGCTCAGCTTCTTTGTATACAAAATACAAACCCCCCGTACTCAAAATGTTTAAAAAAGTGCTGGAAATTTTAGAGGTCTTTGCTTTCACCCTTGGAACTAGACGAATCCTGTTAGTTGGAATGCAACCCTTTGCAGCATGCTATTCTCTTTTTTTACTTTGAATAAACTGATAGTGTTTTTTAACATAATTACCTTTCAAATTTAACTCGCACAAAAAATATGGAAAATGCATAAATGTTGTTGTAACATGAAGTTATGTACATGCCTCATAATTTGCAGAGTAGCGCAAGTGAAGGCTCCCTCAATGATTGTGAGCCCGGCTACAAAAGCCAGGCGAACTCTCATCTCGGTTTCCTGGCGCAGTACTTAAAACTGAAATTAGTTTCCCGTTGATGTACACCCACAAAGATGGGGCATTACTTAAATTCTTGATTTCAAATGGGAAGGAGAGAATTCTCACAAAATTTTATGAGCCGTATCACGTCCTTTAACTACTTTATCCACTCTGTAGAGAACTCTACAGAGTACTTGTTGGAGAGAGGATGTTAAATGCAGGCCCATATGTATATAACATGTATGTGTGCTTCTCGCCATTATAGCCCTTTTTGGGCTTGCGTGAGTGCGTATTATCTCATCATTTCACGTAATATCTTGATCTCTTTCGGCGAGCTCATTGGTATTCTTTCTTGTAAACGGAGAAAAAGTAATTTGCATTTGGGAATGTCATTCTCTGTTTAGAATGCTCACTCTCGCCTCGCCACAACAGACTTTTCTCCACTACTTACAAAACAGCATTTAATGCACAATGAATTATGTGGATGTGTGAGTTGAAGTGAATTCCATTATGCTTAATAAAACTATTAAGCACAATAGAGAAAAAAATTATGAATGTTAGCCTGATTATTTTTCATACCAAATTCGCGAAATTTACGCATGCACAATTTAATTCCAGGGTAAAAATTTATCCCCCTGTTTTCTACATTAATAACTGGTAATTTTAACGAACATGAGCATTTAGGACAGAAAGATTTGGAGAGCGAGAAGAAGGGAAGAGAGAAAAAAACATTTTTTTTCAAAATGTTTTTATGGGCGAATTGTACAAGTTCCTAAAACTCAGAACTTACAAGTTTTATGAGAAACGAAGGAGATTTTAATATATTTTTCCCATGATGTTCTCTCTCTCTCTTAAAGTAAGACAGTGTTACGAGCCATGAAGAGCAAGATTGCCCTTTTTGGTTTGATGATTGTCTACGACTGTGTTGTTGTGCTGAGATTTAATGAGAGGAAGTAAAAAAATACATTTATGAGAGAAGAAGTAAGTGTACACTACTGCTTGTGTGCTGCTGCTGCTGCGGTTTATGTGTTTTTCGCTCTTGCTATTTCTTCAAAACCAGAGGGAATGAAATTCTCCGAGTCTTGTTTTTTACTAGTTTCATATATTCAAGTGTTGTATATATATATCTAGCTAAAAGTATACATAGTTATTTTTTGAGGAAGGAAAGGATACACAACAGTGCATTTCATTTTCTTTTAAGAAAACGCAAGTTGGCACAGATTTTCTTGTAATAATCCCTCAACAAGCGAAAATCCAGAACAAAGTGGAGCAGAGGCGTGAGCATTCACTTAAAAGTCAGCAGCAGGAGTGAAGTATAAGAGTGAAGAGAAAGAAAAGGAGAATATATATTTATATATATTTTTTGTAGAGGAGGGGTGTTGCGTGTTCGAGGATTCTCTGTATGTTGTTGATCTCTTCTGAATATTATTAGTGCTTAGGATAACCCCCTGAAGATCTCATTAATGCCAACTTTCAACTTGGGACGCGTCTCTGATGCAAAATCCTGATGAGACAAGGAAAAACGAAAAGGGATGAGAGGAAACGAGAGATGAAGGATAACAGAGAAAGCGCATATCACTACCAGAAAAGACTTTACTCTCTCAAGAAAGTGGTGCTGGTGGTGGTCTTGTGCTCCTTAATGCTGCTGGCTTCTTGAGGAGAAAAAAAGGGAAACAAGACTGGAAAAAGTAGAGACATAACAAGTAATGCGGAAAAGACCCAACGCTAATCATTTGATGCTCCACGGAGATTAGCGGGGGGGGAGAGAGAAGAAAAAGTGAACTTGCTCATTTCGACTTTGGGTTAACGAGGAGCAGTAGATATAGAAAGTTATGCATACGAAAGTTAAATGCCTCCGTTTCCTATCTATCCCAATGTTTATTCGTGTAGAAGGATCCAGTTTTTCAAGGGTTTTCGAGTATTTAGTCGCGTCTGTATTTACGCCAGTGAAAAGTTTTTCTCACAGAGTCTTGGAGTGAGAGTGGGAGAGAAGAGTCAGGGAGAGTCTATATTCATTGTACACGCATACACACATTTACTAACCAGAATGGAAATAGATTATCTCTTTCTCTCTGCCCAGAAAAAAAAACTTGGTACACTTCTCCGATCCTCTCCTGTCCACATTATCTAAAGCGTTTTCCTCTTCCTTTCACTCACACTTGAGAAAAAGGATCATTCTAAATCTTTTCCATTTCTTTTCCTTGATTGTCTACCCACACTCTCATCGTCAGTGAAAGAGAAAAAAGGAGGAGGTTGGGAAAGGAGGGAAGAACCCGGGGAGCAAGTAAGTCCGGAATCATTCTCGGCAAGATTAAAATCTATGTATGACAACTATTAGTCATGCCAGTGAGAATCCCTCCTTACCTACTTCATTTAGCAAGCTGGAAAATTCATGAAACATCAGGGCAGGCAGGAGCTAAAGCTATATATCTCGGCGCAAAAAGTATAAATCTGAACAGACTTGATTTTAGTTTTAAGTTCTCTCTATTCAAACTCGTCTTTATGAGATGTATTATGCTCTCTCTCTCTCTCGTCCTCTCGCTCGCTCTTTTTGGAGCTTACAATTGACTAACGTGAAATGGACTAAATGAGAAAAAATATGCATGGCGAGCAGTTCTGCAATTGAAATTTGCAATCAGTCACTCAACCACTGTCTTATTTTGACTGTGGGACCTAGAAAAAAAAGAGAAAATTGAATATAAATTGCACACATACTTCCTGATGAATATTTATGCATGTCTATCGCGACAATAAAAGAATTATGCAACTGGCTCACAATCCCTGTATACCTACTCGACGATAAATGGAACGCATTTGTTTGCTTTCTTTTGCTTGTGGCAATTTTCGCTTGTAGAGGATAGCGAGGAGCTATATATTTATACGAGCTCGAATCTCGAATATACATACACACAGTTGTTTTTGCCGCTTGTTGTGGTACACTTTATAAGAGTGGCAGTTTGTATTTGGAGAGCTAAAGCATCCATCAGTTTTTGCCAGCTTTCCTGCTGACATAGATAAATGACCAGTGCCTTAATCTGAAACACATATGAGATTATTACTTAATTTATATGCCTTTAGCATGCAAAAATGGAGTGAGAAAAGGGGACGACATTTGCACAAATGGGAGAGTTGGAGAGAGAGAGGAAAAAAGCGAGCGGGGAGTAGTGTTGGATTTTCGAGAGAGTCATTGTAAGATAAATTAGTTGGTAAATCCCTTACTCCATTAGTCATACAAATGTATGAACTCTGAGAATACGCCAGACTACAGGACACTATACTATAGCTATTCTCCGTACTTCCATTCCTTTTCAATTCAACTGTTCCACAATAGCACTTGGAAAAAGTTGATAGTGTGCTCCGTTTCATCATTGTTTCACAACAATTCTCATAATCTTACCAAAAGGATACATTACACCCGGTCATTTATTTTTTATTACATAATTTACGTAGCTAATACACGACTAGAAGGGGAGTTGGAGTCCAGAGGAATGAATAAGGTTGGAGTGTTGGATAGTCCAACAGTCATTGATGAAGTGCAGAGAAAAAAGTCATAAATCCTTCGTGACTGACGACCTCGATGAGAATGAAAATAGGGAGCAATGAAATATTTAATCAACGTTGTGTTGTTCACTTTGCCAATCCTCCGAAGTACGAATATGAATGCAGAAAATTTGCATTGTTCATGCAGCAAATAAGCGCAATGACTTCATGGTTATATATACTCGCAGAAGAAAGCTATATTTGAATTGCAAAAGAAATATGTTCCATATGAGAGTTAAAAGGCTGCTATGCCAGTACATACTTATTATAATTAAACTATTAAACATAGAATCACTAATAAAATTGAAAAATGGTATATTTACATTGGTTCGCTGCAAAATGCAGGGGAAACAGGCATAAGTCTTTAGAGCGACCAAATTTGAAACGTGCAGAATGGTATATTATCCAGCTTTAACGCTTATCAGGTGAGCTTGCTAATAATTAATAGTGCCACCAAGATTTTTTTAAATCGCACTTTTTAAAGAATTGTGTTAAATCCCTGCTGTTGCAATCTTATAATATCAGTAGGCAGTTGCACAGCGAGAAAAGTGTCGGTGGTGTGGAGTTGAACACGGAGCT
>JAQFZW010001404.1:0-27680 GCA_034687055.1 Heteromurus nitidus
CTCCCTTTCGCTCTCTGTTTGACGATCTTTCTCCAGAACCACAATTGTAAAGTGTGTGTGCGATATGTGCTTCTCCAGGATGGTTGGTGCGGGAATGGGGAGAGATGTATAAGTGTAGGCAGCATGTCCGTCGTGTTTTTTAGTCAGGAAGCGAGAGCATGAGAGGAAAGATAGATGTCTGCTTTTTTGATACCCACTGCGTCATTCTTTTTTCACTTTTTTCCACCACAGTTTACCTTACAAATGGACGTGGACAGGTTGGAGACGGTGAAATGAGAATACCCGTGAGACGGGGACATGTGTGCTGGTTTTTGCCATCTCGTGGGTATCAATAAATAGCTTGAAATGGACCTTTGCAACCCTTTCAAGATGCATCTTTGTCTTGATACTCATATCTCGTTACTCCTTGTGAGATTTCATCTTTACTTTCTCTCCATTCTGTGGCAGTCAATTGGACTATGGGAGTCGTCCTAGTCCTCCAACTGTGGAAACTAGCGACGCTCAGGGAAATATGAAAAACTATATTCATAATGCTATTTCATTAAAAATCAGATTGATATTTACTGCTAGCCTTGAGGAGAATTTTGAGGCTCATGAATAAATTCAATCTCATACCTTCGGCAGGCTTTACTCTTTCGCCTTGTTGAATGGAATTAGAGAAATTCTCTATTTAAACCACGTCAACCGTGTCACTAGCCCATATGAATCCCAAGCATTTGAAAAGTTAATTGATACTGCATTCCAATGAGCTTCTCTGCATACCGTGTGGTCTTACACCAACTCTCTCTCATATACTAATATGCCTCTGCTTCAGCATATACTTTCATCCGGCTTTTCCCATTGTCATTTCCATGAGGGAGGAAAATGCGATTTAAGATTATCATCAGTGTCACTGCAAATTGGAATCAACTGGTTACTACGTAGTTGCCGAGCTCCTTCTTCTCCAAAGTGACGAGTGTGTTTTCTCTCAGAAATGGTTTCATTATCTTCCCCATCTACCTAACTTCTCCTTTTTTCTCCTTGTCTTCATCCCACTCTCAAATTTCAGAGAAGGAGAGGTGGAGATATTTTTCTCCTCGTAGAATAATGCATGTAATGGTGATACGGATACGGCTTAAAAAAATGAGTAGTATGTGCGAGTTACACATGCATGATGATATGATGTGATATTACGGTCATCATCATCAGTCCAGTGGGACAGTTTCTGGCACATGTGTGAGAACAACAGGAGCATGACGCTCATAAGAGACAAATCAGAGTTGAAGAGTGAGTTGCATAATATTTATATACATTTTTATATCAAAACAGACATAGTTACAACCATGCCAACATATGCAGCCTATATGTACTTCGCATACAAGAGAGAATATCCCATGAAATGGTGCTATGTCGCCCGCCTCCGTCCTCCACATATTATACCTACTTTTTATGTGTTATATTTCGTCAGCTTGGGGATCCCATGTCTCCAATTCTCATGTCCCATCTTCTTTTATATTTCATTTCATGAGACTCCTATAAAAAAATCTCGAGTCTTCTTATTCATATTTTTCTTCTCTCTCTCTCTCTCTTCGTTGCTTTTCGCATGGTATTATAAAATTTTTAAGAATGTGTGTATTCACAAGTCCTTACAAATCAAAAGTAGCCTTTCTTACACGAGCGGGAAGTATGTGCCGAGATGAGAATAGCATAACCAAAGGAGATGACGTTATATGCGTTTTGTACCTGCTTTGATGCTTTTATGGGCACTTTTCAAAGTATACTGACATAAAACAAGTTGCAAGCAAGCAAGTGGGATCGTGTAGTAAAAATTTCATGAATGAATCTTACATTTCTTATATCACTTCCCCTTTCTCTGGCATGCATATTCCAACAACGAACGAACACGGTGTGGAGTAACACTAACAACATATTACTGATGGAGTAAGTCAAGAAAAAAAAGGGGAAAGGGAGCACAACGTCTGCATTGCAACATCCCTCCGCATTTTACATGAAAACAAAGGTAGAATAGATTCGGTTAGGGCTTTATTTGCATCACTTGGGGATGTGTGTAACAAGGGAGATGTGAAAGGAATGAAGAAGACATGAGTCTATCCTTATTTCCCTCTGAAATCTCCTCTGAGCCGTGCAAAATGATTGTCAACAAGGTTGAAATGGAGGAAGCAGCAGCGGCCAATGGAATCATCATCGCGGAGATTGTGAAATATAAAAAAGGAGACTTGCTCATGTGCCCACGCATGCAAAAGTGTTTTTCTACTTGCACGAAAATCATCCTTTCTCTTTCAACAATCGCCATCATTATCATCATCATAATAAGGAAATATAACTTAGAGGGTCAGAATGACACACGAGACCGGCACTACGACAAGGGCATTACTAAAAATATTATTATTATTATTATGCATGCATAAGGTATAGAGTAAGCTGCTTACGGATTCAATCTCCTTTTATGACACTGACAATTTGAGAAGCTAATATTCCGCTGGCGTTACATAAATAAGTGCTCCATTTTGTGGGGAAGAGAGTAGCGGCGGATATATTCGCCATAGTTCCTTGTGAAAATGATTTAATCAAGATAATTTGTTTTTCCTTGTAGCCTTCAGAAGCACTTCCGTCGGGATTACGGAAGAGTGTAATGTGATTCCGAGATTGGTTAAAATTCTCGGAAATACAACTCGTGTAAAATTATTTGAAATCCGGTTTTTATTCAATCCAAGAATGTGTGGAACAAGACGACTACGACGACATTCGCAGTTGTAAGCGTTCGATATCAAAGCTCTTTCATGTATTTGTTTGGGATGCACAATAAAAAATTGCCTAGTATAGATCGTGCACGCCATATGTTTAGCTTTTAGAGCGAACAGCTAAAGCCAACGGAAGAAAATCGCATGCACACATCTGGAACGTATCCGATTTCACAAACACGTGTCAAAAGTGCACCACCAAAAAAACAGCACCAGCCAACCACTGGAGCCTGTCGTCGAGAAAGAGAGAAAATTTGGTAATGTAAGCAAAGGCGACTGAAGTAAACGAAAAAGGAAGAAATGCATATGTCATGGAAAGCGAAATGAAACTTTCTTCAAAGCTACTGAATGACAGCATCTGATTTTGTTTGCACCAACTCCAGGACAGGAGACATAAAAGTTTGCTTTCCTTCTTGACATCATTTTCCCTTTCTTTTGAAATGAAAGGGAAGAAAAAGAACATCCTTCCTTCAGTTTAGTCTCTCTGTGGTTCCACAAACCACACATTTATTTATTTGTACTAATTACCTATTCATAGGATAGCCAACTTACAGAGAATAGTGTAGGAACGTAGGAAAAATCAGTTTCTGGATGTTCCAAGCTTCCTGTCGTATTTTTTTGTATGTATATTTTTCACTGGAGAAAAGAGCAATGTGTTCTCACTCATTTCAAGTGGCCTGGCCTGGCTTCAAGGGCATGTTTTTATTGAAGGCTTGAGCAATAACAAAGTTGAATGGAGACGGGTATATAGCAGTGCAGTGAGAGAGAGAAAAAAAAAGAAGTGTGGATTGCGTAGTGTAATAATTAAGTGTGCGAGGCAACACCCCTTCCATTCACAAGACTCTCTCGCAGTGACGGATAAACAAATAGGAGGAGGATGTGATTTACGCCTTGTGCTACATTCGCTCTGTCACACTCACACTTTTCAACATTAATCAACGGCATGAAATAAACGCTTAACGTAGTGTTTGCATGATTTTTTTAAACAGAAAAGTTAAACAAATTCGAGTAACCCACAGAAAAAATGGGGCTCCTTTTTTAAATCTCAGCACGTACTCTGATGCTTAGGCAAACAAAAAAAAGGAACAGCGAATGGAAAATAACTCGTTCACCAAGATCACGCGACGAAGAAAATACTGTAAAAGTCGGAGAAAAGCATGCTGACGTTCTTTTAATTTCCTTCCCTTATGCGATTACTCCTTCGTTTCCCTTTTCTCAAGAAAATTGCATCCGGTTACTAGGAAAGCGGCAGCTTGAAACTAGTTCTAGTTTTCCCTACAAATAAAGTACAAAAATAGTACATATTTTTCACATTTTGTGATTAGCATGATGATGAGATTCAATTATCTTCTTGTGCACGTATCTTCACCACGGAAAAGAGAAACACTTTAATAGCAGACGGCCTTTAATGAGTTATGCTACCATCCTGCCAACAGGCATGAGTGCAAAACGGGAGGTTTTTGCCAAATAAAATAAAATACGTATTCTTAAGTGTGTGTGTGTGATTTTGAAAACGCATTCAAACTTCGTTCCTCCATTTGTTTTGCTGCGCTTAGTTTTTGTCAATTGAGGTAAAACCCTTTCGGAAAGTTTTCAGAAAGCATGGAGAGTATATAATATATCATGACAGTACTGTGCACAAAATTCTGCAAAATCCGTCGTTGCAGTTTTGGAATTTGTCATGTGTGCACACATGCTTAAACAATTGTCTTCATTAAAGGCATATAAATCAATCTCTGTTTTTTGCTTTCCTAAACATCTGCATAAATCTATGGTCGGTGATTTCCAATACTCAGCTGGGAATCTCGTTGAATTGCACTTTGCGGAACCGATGCTATACAAATATGTAAAAGAGGTCACAATTCGTTTTATTTACGGTTTATTTTTTCATGTGAACCTTGTTGGAAGTCCCTTTGATCTCAAGTGGCACGACGAAAAAATGGTGACGTTGCCCGTTCTGATTTCTCTCTACAATTTCAGTGGAATGTGAGACAGATTTTCATCTCTTAAACTCAAGATACTTTGTTCAATCTCATGGTCATATCTTCGGCCACTACAATTTCAAATTGGTTTCGTGAATGTGTACACCTCGTTGTACACTTCACTTCTGAAGCAATTCGTTAAAGCTAGTTCCCGAAGGAATTTTATAACACCTTAAAGGTTTCTACGCATGTAAAATCAAAAAATTATTTTATTTCTCAGAAAGGAAACCTCTTGTTGAATTTTTGTTCATACTCCACTCTTCCTTTCGGACTGCCAAAGAGCGTCTGACATGGAAAGCGTATGGGAAAAGATATGATATGTGATTAAAGGCATACAAAAGTGAGGGCGAACAAGAGTGTGGCAAGAGGGGAAGCTAAATGAAAGAGAAGAGAGAAGGAAAGGAAATCAGCGGAAAAAAAGAAAGTAATCCGTGGAATATACAAACATTGTCGAAAGCCCAGGGAAAGACAAGACGAGAAGAGAAAAACCTGAAAGCTATAAATCCTTGGTGCAAGGCAAATTGGTTGTTGCTCACAAGTTAGAATAGCGTAAAATATTGTCCTTTTGAGACACACAAATACACAAAAAGAGAAACTCGGAGAAGTCGACGGATAGACAAGCGAGAGAGAGAGAAACAAAAGGCGGAATTCGTAAGGAACAAGTGAAAGAGGGTGAGAGCTCACTTTTGTGCTCGTGCTAGCCAGCCGGAGAATTTCATATTCATAAGAGTTTCTGGGCTGACCCTGTAGAATTTTCATTGCCAGTTGTGAAACCTTGTAGAGCTTTTTTATAACATCGGTTTCAATGTGCATAAACAGATTTACATCAAAGTTTCCCGGACGTGCTTCACCCTCCCCTTCCAAAAAAAATATACTCTGCACACTTCTTGTACAAACAAATACCAAGTTTCCTCTTCAAATCTCACTTCAACTTCTGACGGTATGTTCCCTTCTCCCGTCTCTTGTACTTTTCATCACACTTTTAATATAACAAATTGTCCTCCGTGTATAAGTGTATTCGTGCATATCGTGGTAAATGCGCTTCCAGTCCTACACATTCTATAGTCATAGATCAAGTAACTACAACAGAAACACATCTTTTGTATATATTCTGGTCTTCTCTTTCCGGTTTGTGTTCCCTATTTTATTTCAACTTTGACTGATGAAGTTAGATCATTCATTCACTCAAACAAAATATAGAGTTGATGAGAAGTAGTCGAAAGAGATTTTTACAGTTGTTTATGGCATTACCAATACATGTCTCAACTTTCCCCAAAAACCAAGTCCAACTATTACTGTTTTAGCAGGTGGTACACAGTCAGCTTAATTAACACTCATTCCATTCCCAAGTTCAAAAAACTGCTGCAGCACTGACCAAAGCAAGGAAGGAGGCGCAATAGCCATTCGCCATGAGAAAGACGAGTATATTTTTTGTTTAATGCTAATAATACAGCAAACGCTTTCACACACACACAAGCCGGCTTTTCTTTATTTTTAGCGAAGTTGATCAGGATTTGGCAAATCGGAGGAATGTTCGATTTCGTGTCTCTAGAAATCGAGCCAAATCTCCTTCATCCCGATTATGGTACTTATAAATGGAAGGATATTAAGAGCAGACATTTCCCCCGAGTTTATTCTGGAGAACGGGAGCATTTACAAGACACCGCCAGAGATGATGGCGATGATAATGATTACGATGACGATGATATTATGATGATAATGGGATGCTTCTTTCTTTCAAGGAGTGAACACGCCAGAGAGAGAGAGACTACAAGCCTAGTCTCGAATGTATTTACATTTATACGGAGGCAAGTTTGCCATATGGGCTCATCTCATTAAAATCGGGTCGCATCTTGTGTTTTTCCAGTGTTAACGTGGCTTTATTATTATTCAAATGAAAAGGGACATTTTCCTGATGCTCATGTGTGTGCGGTTCAACTCTTTTTTCTTGTGGTATCTGCATCCACCTAATATATTTCTCCGTGGGTGAAATTCATTACATCCTCTTGTGCACACCTGCTGCCATCATAGTGAATATTGAACGATGAATCAATGTACAATATCAGAGCATGCTCCGCCGTCACCCCGTAATTCATTACATTTATCTACTAAGAAACTATCGATGTAAAAGCGGTGAGCAAAGTGTCCTGCTTTTTTCCTTTCTCTCTCTCTCTCTCCAAGATCCCACTTGCACTTTCCTTTGTAAATCATGTGAACAGGGTATGGGGAAAGTGTAATGGAAGTTTTGGAACATGTCAACAGAGTGACGTCGTGATGATGGCTACCACTTATTATTACGTAGTTCCACATGGTTTTTATATACGTGCTAAACCATATGTGGGCAACTGGCGAACACGTCTTTCGTGCCACTGAAACTTACATAATTTACATGCTTTTGACGATTGCGATCCTTGAACTTTTTTTTCGCCATACACAATGAAATACTAGTCTTGTATTGTAAACTCGAGGGTATGAAGTACATTACGGCTTCCGTGAAAAATGTGAAAATTCGCATTCTATGCTCCAGGGCTGGAGCAAGCTAAAAAGTCATCGTGCAAACCAAAACCAACATTTGACGCCCAGTAAACAGCAGTAAAAGTTATCATGTGGGCATGTAAACTCGTGTTGCAGAAAGCATTAATGATTGCAATAAGCAGTGCGCCATACACTCTCTCTCTCTCTCATGAAGCTAATGATCCGGTAAGTAGCACAACTCCTAAATTTTTACAATGTGTGTGTGATAGCCCTTCCTTACATGAATGAGTGTACACAACAAGAGCAGACTGTGTATTTCGTCAAATACATAAACACACACTCAACGTCAAATTTAATGTACTCTTTATTACACCCTGCATGTTTATCATGGTCACCAAAAATGTAGTCATTTTCTTCTTCTCTCCCTTGCTCACACTCACAAGGATAATATGCATCTCTGCTCATGGACAAGAAAGAAGAGCGCTATTACAAGTTTGGACGAGTCTAGTTTTAGTTAACGCATAAAAGTTGCACGTTTTTAAATAGCGGTAATGTGACTGGGAGGTAGAAAAAATCGAAGGGTCACAGTTGGTGGTGAGTCTGAATCATTTACAACGTTAATGACGACATTCCCCTTTTGGGAATGGCTCTTGGTTCTACACGACGTATGCTCATGAAGTCAGTCTTGCTCGAAAAATATGTGGTCGTAGTATGTGCATCAATGTAAGGGCATGGCGTGAATGTCACTTCATTTTTCCCCTTGTCAGTTTTCCTGACTGACGTTTTGTCGTCTTTTAAAAACACACGGCGTTAATGTTTCGCTCTGTTGTCGCAGTAAAAACTTCCTACCAGTTTAGTGTTTTGCTGGGGAAATTCAGATGTATCACAGTTTCGGTATCTAAGTTTTTTCTCAACAAATACAAAACAGAATTGACTGAGCAACATGAACAGAGTATGGCTATAGGTTCCTCAGTAGCACGAAAATTGGGTAAAGCCATGGCCCCAAGTTGCAAAATGAGATGAGCAGAAAATAATTGTATGCAAAGTCACAACACAACTCAAACCTGATTGAGCATCGCAATTTCTTAGCTTAAGCACATTCTTCAAAATATGCTTAATGTCCCAGTTGCACAAACCATTCTCATACAAAAAGAATGTTCATATAATATTTTCCATTTCACAAGAATGTTGTCGTGCAGCGCCGAGTACACATCATGAAACAGTAAACAAAATTTATGGCGTGACAAGTTGGGCAATTATCCTTCAGGTCGGTTGCTCATTCACTTTTCTTTTCACTCCTCCGGTAACGGTAAATCATATATGAAAAAGTTAACTGCGACAGAGAAGCTGCTCCGCTTTAGGTAACACTGTACCTTTAGCAATCTGGAAAATAGTGAAACGTGTCGTGTCATATGTAAAAACCGGGGTAAATCATTCACAATCATATCCCTACTGCCCCGTAATTAACTCAATTTCCTGCCTCACAAATGACAACTTTATTGTGACTGGCAAACAATATAACGAAAAACACATATTATAATGTTCAGAGGAATTACGCCACTTCTAATTTTAGCATTCATAATATTCTAAAGTTTAACAAGGGTTAAATCTGCAGAATTTAATTAAACTGATTACACGTAGCTCAGACCTTGGCTGTGCAAACAACGATGTTACAACGGTACGGAATTCTTCAGGCAACAAAATGAAATCATAATACAGCAAATATTCGTAGCGGGAGCGACCTCACCTTGAAGCTTCAACTTGAAGGAAGAAGTGTTGTGTAGTACAGAGCAAACTGGAAGCCGGCCTAGTTCTTCTCCCTCATGCACACCCATTCCCAGGGAACAAAGACAGCGAAGCGTATCCGATATGAAAATGATCTCTGCTCGACGTAAAAGGAAGAATATTTTTTGTGAGTTGTAGAGCAGAGCAGTGTTGAGTATCTTGCTCGTCGCGACACCAAACTACCAAAAAGGTATTATATCCTAGTCGAAGTCGAGCCTTCATATATAACCTCCGCTTTACAGTCCTTATAACTGTTGACTGAAGTAAATCAGGAGAGTGGGAGTGATATCACGTTACCAAAGAATAAGTTAAAGTTGTTCCTACTTGCACGAGAGGAAAAAAATAACAAGTCGAGAACTATTGTATTATTGTACGCTATATGGTTTGTCACTTCAATTTTCCCTTCTTCACACAGAGGGAACAGGGTTGGTGTATCTCTGTGTGTGTGCGAGAGTTGTAAACTAATTCTATTTACTGATCCTCTGGCAGAAAAACTAGGCGAAATGTGTAAGTCAAGCTACGGAAGGAGTCACATCTTTCCTCTTCCTTGTAAATTTTCTTGCTTATTCTTGACGTAAATAGACGGGTTGTAGTAAGTAAGGATCTCTCCGCGTATGTATTATATATAGTACACTTGCACACAGGGCTGAGAAAAGTACGGAACAAACAACTACACACTCCTCTCAGCCCGTAAATGGCGCAAGGGGGGAAGGAAAGGAAGAAGCTCGATATGTAACATTGCGAAAAGAGAGGAGAGAGAGAGAGAATAGAAAAGTACAATGTGTGTCCACGGAAAGAGAAGCGGAAACGGAGGGAAGAAGGGAGAAGGAAATAAAGTAAATGATGCGGATTTGTATTCAGAAATGAAATGAATGATGGTCGTAAAGCATTTCCAGCTTTGCATAAAAGTCCTTTTTAATATACTGCTAACATGTATAAACACCACACACAAAAATGCGATGCTCCTCTACCATTCCTTCACCTAGAGACGAGCGAACAACACTATAAAACATAAAAGAAAAGGGGTTTGCGCTTCCAACAGGCAAAAGGATACACAATGCTTTCTCCTCTGAATATTTTGGGCATAACATCTTCCTTCTCGACCCTTTTCGGGAAAAAGAGAAAAAATTTCAAAACTTGCTCTTTACTCGCTAAACATACCATTTCTATAATATTATATGTATATACACACGTGTGGCACGGTAGCGTTGCAAAATCATAACGCTGTTTTTTTATTTGCCATTGATGATATTTAGAGGAGCATAACAAGCATTCATAAATTTGCAACTCTGCCTCCTTTTTTATACGGATGCAAGTGTAGCAAGTAAAAGTAGAGGTAGAGCTTTTATGCAGGAGAATCCCATTTTGCTGCACAATCATAAAAAAGATGACATCCCATAAATGTGTAAGATGTAATGGGCGGTACGATTTTCACTATGATCACTTAATGCTACATAAAAATGTTGTTGCCTTGTTTAAGGGCACTTGACATGAAACTGAGTCCAAAATCTTTTGTTTTTACCCCGAAGTGAAAAGAACATGTAACGAGATTTTTTGAGTACTTCTACGAATGACATACCCAAAATATTATTATTCATTTTTACAAACTCTAAATCGGAGATTGCGGAGTCAAAAACAACTTACTAGCTTCAAATATTTTAGTGATTCCTTATCACGATGATAATCATTTTTACAACCTTCGAATAATGCGACAAGAAATGATAAGCACGCAACTTGATGACTTCAGTAGGCTCGGTTAACTTTTTAACATCGTTTTTTACGTTTGTCCTCAAAGCGGTCTGTATGGACGTTGGTTCGGCATCGCATCGGCAGCACACAAACGTGAATAACATTTCATATTCAAATTCTTGAAAGGGAAAGTTAATGAAACTAATTTGCAGAAAGTTTACAATATTGTGTTTTGTGTTTAGCCTGGCCATTGTATTGCAGGAAGGCACCCTACTTTCCATATATGCATTTCCCCAGAAATAGTATCTACGCATCTATACGCACTAGAATGCTTCCGCATTCCTAATGAATTAAGAAATCAATAGCAATAAAATTAAGAAAACCATGAGTAATGTGAAAGTGGCTCCAAGTCATTATGAAAACACACAAGACCTTGAACTGCATTGCATCTGAATGTGCATATGTGTATGTACCGTCCTCAAATCGTAAGCGCACAAGTATAATTTCCATCCGACGTAATGTGTTCCCGTTCAAAACCGCACTTTTGCTACAGTGCCGCTCGCTCCCATGCACACCCAAACTCATTATTACTTCTTGTTCTTGACGCTTTGGGAAAGGCACCTTTATTTCAGGGGGTACATACATGAGCTTCTGGAAGTGGGAATAAAAGGGAACATTGTATGCGTGGAGGCTAGAGAGAGAGAGAGAGAGTGGTGTAATTTTCCTGATGGTTTGACTGAGATTTTATTCCTTTGATGGTGATGTTCACAGTTTAGGATATCCTGCTGGTGGGTTAACAACTTCCCCTTCTTGAGTTGTTCTGTTTTATGTCTTACTGGGGCATTATAGATACGAGTATAGGTATATCCATCTATATTTACATTTTTTTGGCAACGCATAAAGTCTTTCTGTTTTTCTGCCCTTGTTCCTGAAAGAGAACTGATTGTACTGGTTGCACGGTGTATGACAATGAGGTAAAGGTACTTTACGTAGTATGCTTTTAATGCTTTCAACAGAGAAGTCACTATTTTAAAGCCATTCTCATACTGTGACTAAACAGCGCCGATTGCAAGGAGAGAGCTGGAATATATGGGACGAAAAGGTTTTTATTTCTCCGTACTTTTATTTGTCGGAATATATGCCTAATTATAATTATGGAATGTTCAACCACTCATGCTAATTTCCCATTAGTTCACTAAAGGACTGAATTACATATTATTATAAAGGAGTAAATTGAAATGGTCTATGACTTGGATAAAAAAAATATTGAAGTTGCAGGGGTTGAGTGGTACGCTGGTTAATATATTTTTTTGGAAATGTGCCATGAGCATTGTGCTATTGTGCATGTGTGTGGTCGGTAAACTCGTAAAGGTTATTGTTTTGATTGCCTAGATCAACACATTTAGCACCCGTCCTATTTCCATATTGTACATCTTTATCGTTTCGTTGAGGACGTGGAATGTGTAATTAACGCTAATTAGCTACATCTGTGAGAACCACCGGTTTTTGGAATGGGAATCCTGTCTTTATTTCATCTTTTATTTATCTATCAAACACAATGGGGTAGGTGTTATGCTAAAATAACTCTATTTTCGGAGTATTTTTCCAAGCCCAGCCAAAATATTGAGTACCCCAAAAAAAGAAGACCACAACCAAAATGCAAAATTATTTACTCGCTCCAATCACGCGCTATCTGCTCAACCAAGGTAATGCCTGCGGTTTTCACAGACGAAAAGGAATAATCGGTATAGATTTGTAGCAAGGATGCACTTTTAATGTATACGTTTAACCCCCAAAAAGCCCTTTGGGTTAAAAACAATACACCCCCATTATAATATATGAAATGCCAAACAATACACCGCACCATATGTGCAAGTTTCACATATATTTCCCTGAAGTGAATACCGTCAAGGCTCATTTTACTACTACACTTCGGGAACCGTTGACTATCGCGAGCAGGTTAACCGTTCAATTATAATATGTATGTATGTATTATATTCTTCTGCAAATTGTTGATGTAGTATCCTCTAATTGCATAGACTGCATGTTACCCAAAATTTACATAACTCAGAAAATTGCAAAGAAACAGCGACCTTACCTGTAACACAACCGATGACAAGGACTACAAGCGCTTTCAAGGCGAATTCCATCATGTCAGTGATGCAGTTGGATATAAGTTGATACAGGAAAAGTAGAATTTTCTTCTTCTTTTTTTCTCTCAGTTCAAATACTGGTTACTCTCGTCAGCATATATGATAGTTGTCATTTGCACACAAGCGGAGCAGAATGATATTTTGAGTATTTAATCACGTCTCTATAGTACACTCCACATATCAGCAATATTTTTATTCTTCCTCCGCTAGCAGTACATATTCATGCATAGATGTAAAACGTTGTCATGAAATTTTAACGAGTGAGAGGACGCGGAGCAAATGCGAAACAAACAGCGGATCAAGAGTGTAAAAACCAACAGAGACAGAGAGGTTCCCCTCTTTTTCTCTCCCCCTTGCTTTTTCCTGAGAACTGTTCTTGTTTGCAGAATAACTAATGCAGGTGATAATTTGAATTTGATTGCTTCACATTTAGAGAAACTAGTGGGAAGGTAATTACAGGAGAATGTCAATGTCCGATATTTAATTACTTAACTTGGTTCGCTTGTACACTTTTTTGGGGGGAAATGGGTAGAAAACTGGGTGCTAGAACTGTGAGCTCTGTTTTAATTATAAACAACTCTCGTTGCTTCCCTCGTCCCTGGTTGTATTCGGTTTCGTATAGTTTTTGGGTGGATAGATAACTCTCTGATAACTGAATTAATCCCTTATTTTAGTATTTTGCGAGTGAACAGACTAGCATTCTGGGAGAAGCTTCAAGCTTGCTGCTCTGGTCGCTTTCTCTTTTCGACGCTTGTTTTCTCCACACAACAAAAAACGTGGCGGCGGTGGTGGTGATGTTGTCGCCTCTTTCCCTGTCGTTCGCTCTTTCCTTCCCTGTTCATTGGGTTTTTGCTCAAGTGTGTCTGTGCTCGTACTGGGAGCGTGTATTTTTTTAGAGAGAAGTTGTGGGTGGCCAAATCTGTGAGTCTCACTCTCGCTCTCCCTCTCTCAAGTGGCTATATGATGAGGAGGATCGTGATGCTGATGATAATGAATGACGATACAGAAGATACAACTTCGATGGTGCTTCTTCTGTGGAATCAAAGCTTCACCAGCTGCTCCCACTGATGATGCAGTTGAGGTCGTCCTTTGAAAAACTTGGAAAATAAATAGTGTCAATAAAGGAAAGCTGCTTCTAAGAATCTTCTTTCTTCCTTCTCTCCATTGACTGTGGTGAAACTTTGTGTAAATTTCTTGCACACGCACTCACACTTCCCTTTCTACAGCTTGTGATCTCTCAACTACTGGTCGTCTTCGCTCGTATCCCAACCAACAAAAAGTCCGCTCTCCCTTGTCTGTTGCTGAGCATCAAGAGAATATAAAGTTGTAACTGTTTGTGCGTTGGGATTTGCTTTTACAAGGTCGTTGGCAATATTGCCATGTCATTATACAGCATCATTTCATCGACTAGCGACGTTGTTTATTGGGAGGCTCTTGCCAGAATAAAATGATAGCTTAAACGATAACAAGTAGCAACGCTGGCGAAGAATGTATGACTTGTTTCCAAATGCAAGAGAGAGAGAACTTTTTTATATAATAGAGTTTAACTGTTCTCAGGGTTATGTACGCGTACACCCACACCAAGTGTTAGTTAACATATATGATATCAAAGCTTGGAAAGAGTTTATATATGGAACTAGACTCTTCGCACCAACGCTTCAAATAATCATGAATATGTGGTAATTATACAAGGATACTTTTGAGATTCCAGTTATTTGACGAACTGACTCTGCCATGAGATTCGTGCGGGTTGCACACAGTGGAGACGATGTCGCGGTCAGACCGTACTTCCAACAGTAGAAGGGCGAATTTCACTGTAAATGAAATAAGACACGAGATATCAAATTACGTTTCATTGAAAGGCATTACATTTCTTTTTATTGTCCGCGCATCCTGAACTGGAGCGGAAATATGATCCTGCAACAAGATTGTTTTAATCGACTAGTTTCGTCTTAATTGTAATATGTAACTGTGAAAGACAATATGCAAGATGGTATGTGATACATTATAGTTTGTAGACGTCATTTGAGAAGTTACTTCAGAACCCGTTTGATTTGGTAATAAATACATGGATTTGCTCGGAATCCACTGACATCGTTGGTTTTACTGACATTATGGCAGAGTAGACCAAAATATTGTGGCTCCTATCATCCTTCTGTGCAAGTCTACCGATCATTCTCAAGAACGAAAAACGCTTGAAACAAAGAATGCAATTAAGCTTCCACTCGTTGCCAATGCCTTTTAATACCCATTTGGAAACAGCTAAAAATACTTTATGACGTTAATGAAGCTATCGTCATCTTGTTTAAATCTAAGAAGTCATTAATTTCTGAACGAATGTCAAATGTCAACGTTGAAATCGTTGTATTGGCAATGATAAGACGATATGTGATCACTTGGCTGAAATTGAAGTTGATGTTGTGTTAGTTTAGAATTCATTAGGAGCAGTTACGTACGTCCAATTAGTTTATGACCAAACTTATATGTATTAAAATCACGACCTAAGATGAATGGAAAAAGATGGATGAATCGGTTAGCAAAGTAAGAGATAAGAGACACTACTGTCTTTCAAAATCAAGAATCAAATGCCTTACAATACTATCTCCAATTGTGAACTTTGGATAGAACGAGGTTCATGCAAAACTTTGTAATACCAATTCGTGTAAGAAGCTAAATTCAGATTTGAAAAGTGGCCTCATCCCTGTCACATGTGCCAGGAAGGGGAACCTAAGCTTATGACGTTCACCTCCTTCCTTCGACCCTCACAAAGCTAGCCGTTTACCAGCGGAGAAAAGCATTTGCCGATAGAATGAATAACAATGCCAACGTGACTTCAACTCTCCCAGCGTCTTGCACTTTGACCATAAATCCACGAGTCTTGTCCAAGATATACACATTTTTTATCGTTCGGTGTAAGCTGAATAGAAAGCAGTTCGTTTCAGAGCGCAACAAAAAAAAATGTAGAACAGAGTGTACAGGAAACAAAGGGGTCAAAATTGCCAAAAAACACATCACTCCCGTTTCCGATCCATTCCTCATAGCAAAAGCAAATGATAGTTGTTGTATGTGGCTTATTTCTAACACAAGCCCTAGATTTTTTCTGGACCAAGCTTACTTGTATATTCCACTAAAGTTGCAAAATCAAATAAACCAAAACTGCGTGAGTGTGTGTGCATTGCAAAATACTTACTTTATTCTGGCACACGGCAAACGGGATAGGGAGAGAGAGAGAGAAAGGAGGAAAAAAAGAAAACATTTTTATGCTCGGGAGATGTTCCTTGAATACAGTTGTGAATAGAAAGGCCTTCTGAGAAAACAAATAGCAACAGCACAATCTCTGTTGGATATGACTAATACAGTTTAAGCCAACTGGCAAAACCACCTCGCTCATGTTCTTCCCTCTGACTTTCGTCAAGTGAGAATTGAACAAAACCGTTGGGATGGAGGAGAGAGAAAAAAATAGAAAAAACTGGATTGTTGGGTAGATTGGATTTAAAGGTTCTTCCTTTTTTCCTAACCACTCTCTCTCTAAGTTAACTGGACACACTGCACCACTGGACTTGACTCCACTTTCTGAATGAACGTTTCATGATTTAAAGAATTTTCGCTGCTGCCACATATTTTTTCCCTTTGCCAATTCTGTCAGTTTCCTCTTTTTATTTATACCCTTTTGTAATGTAATACTTTTTTACTGCTTGCCACGCACTCTACAAACACACTTCGATCTACTTATGGTACATGTGTGTGGTGTCTATGAATACGGAAAAACGCAACATATATTTCCTTCAAATGACACGTTCTTTTTTTGGGAAGTATAGGATATTCTCTCCGCTGTAGGATGTATATGTGCCTTATAGAGATGAGCGAAAAAGTTTACATGGATATATACCGACTTTCGACGGCCGGAACAGCAAACGGGAAGAGAAATCAGGAATGGTGAAAGGGATTTTCCGTCAGCTCATGTCACATTTTGTGGTCACTACTACTTCCATTTATATACTAACACACACGAGTAGAGACGGAGCTCTGAGAACCCCATCAGTTTACATCTTTCATTGCGCTGCATTCCTTGTGACTCTGGCAGCACATCTTCGAAACGCGCTCACTGCACCTTCAGAAAGTCATTGCAAGTTTTTATTTAGTGTTCAAATAAAAGCATGTGTCCCCCATGTACTTCTGTGCATTGGGAGAAAGATCAAGGAAACGAAGATCATTCTCTCACCACATATATTGCCACAACTATATATCAATGTATGTATATTTAATGTAGTAAATAGAATAACTACAATTTTGAGGATTTAAAAAGTATAAAGGGGGTTTGATGTACAATCTGGACATATCTGTGCAAGTCACAAGTTGCCCATCTAGCTTGGAATTTCCTATGTAACTTGTTTTTCTGTGTATCTATTTTATTCCTGTACCTATGCCTTCAAAACTCATCCAGTATAAAAAGGAAGCAGTACAAAAAGAAACTTTTTTCGCCCTGCGTGAAAGCCATACCATTTCAATTACATGTTTCTTTCCATATTCCGTATTTCCTCGTATACCAATTCAGAGACAAAACACATTCAATGGTATTTATTTTGTTTTCCTATGCAATTTTCTGACGTACTTGTTTAAGCAAGTTTGATAAACAGACGGAAACAATGGTATCAACATGCTGTTCATTTTTTTGCGTGGGTCGATGTAGTCTTTTGTATCGGAGAAAAAGTCGCGTGGAGAACTCAGTTGGCAAAACGTTTCCCCTCCCCCGTTTTTGGCTCACGTGCTAAAAATCTGGTAGTCCACATTGTCCACATAATAGATTCCACAACATCAAATATTTATGATGACTTAAGCCATATAAATTTTCAATTCTGGCTCTTCCCACTCGTCGCTCCGTGATATATGTACATATGTAAACCGCTTTGGTTCCCATTTGCAATTAAGAAATGTGACAAGAGAGGAGTACACCACAAGCGAAACTTTATGGCGACTGCTTATATTCGTGTGAAATAATGTTCGATGATGCAGAATAAATGGTTAAATATGAGGGCAAAGATGTGATTTTTATGCACACCGCACTAATAACTTATCTAATATTTCCTTACCGTTTTCTACTTTCTTTGAATCGGTGAAATCATATTCAAAAATATCCGCTTTAATCCGGGAGTGAGCAACAAAAACTTCAGATTTTGAGAATGCGAGAAACAGCGAAAGTTTGGGAGAAAACTGTGGAAAAATATATTCAGCTGAGGGAAAATGATGAGAAACAGTTTGTGAATAACATGAGCGTGTGGGTGTCTATGCGTAAGTTATACTTCTTCGTCCCCTCCTGCTTCTACTTGGAGAAAAATTCAGTGAGAAAGCAAGGGAAAACAATGTTTATGTGAAAAATTTGGGGGAACGTGAAAGCTCCAAAAATAGCGCATGTATTAACGACAACCACACACTACACACTTTCACACTTCGCCTTCCATATCGTATTGCATGACCACACAAAGAGAAAGAAGGAAAGGGAACACACACGCGAGAAAAATATAGCTGTGGCTCCTCTTCTTCCCCCTTTTTTAAACTTGGAATAAGCCCATTTCCCCATCCATTCTGAAGAAATCATGGTACAATCAGTGCACATAACTAACAGCATTTTGCTGAATCAGTCCATCAACAAAAAAAGTACACAGGCTCAAGACACTCGCTCTCTCACATTAAGAAAAGAAGAAATGGAGAAAGTGGTTTAAAATAGTGGTGTTAGAAAATGATATAGTTTTCCCCAAGTGTCACAGCTGAATAACTTTTCTCATGCATACAATAATACACAGAGAGAGTTGTTATACTTGGAGAAAAAACTGCAACTTTATGTGTGTACACACTTTTAGTGGAGGAAGAAGAGTAAGAAATAAAATGCCTAGGAAGGATGATCATACCCCTTTTTTGCTTCTCCTCTTTTCCTACAATTTTTACATATTTTCCCATGAAATTCCATATTTTCTTGATACACTTTACTGCCTACATTGTGGCCGCTAACGTGTATCATTTTACCATGAACATTCGTATGAATATCATATAGCATAAAATGCAAAAAAAAAGAAGACTTCTTTTTATAAACTTGAGCTCTTATACATTTCTTCACATTTTTTTGTGTGTGTGGAGGGAACAGATAGGTTGCTTGCATGGTGATGAGATGCTGTGTGCCTTCTGTTTTTCTTCCCCTCTTCCTCCTTTCTATAAGCACCCTTTCCTTCACTTTGGCTCTCTCGCTCGAGCTGTGTTCTCATGCAAGTCTTTTGAATATTGAACGTAAATGTATACATAATGTATGCTTGAAACCGTCACATAGTCTCCACCAGAAAAAAATGACACAAAAAATGCATATTGGTAATTCAATATTTTTCAAGTTTGCTGTCATGGGAAAACGGTGCATTTTTAGTGAATACATAAACCATCCCGTTGAAAACAAGGGAGCAGCGGAGGGACATGGTTTGAGAGGGAACATATCTCTCCAACACTCTCCACTAGATTTTTTTGCAACTCACTCCAACAATATATGCGCACATTAAATCGCATATCTTGGAGAGAGAGAGAGAGAGAGTACGAAGTGTTAGACAGCTCCGACGACGACTTCTTTTCTCTGATTATCTCCAAGAAAAAGAGAGGCATATCACAAAAAGAAGTTGAACTCTGATTCATATGGTAAAAGATGTGTATCTTTTAGAGGCGATATTTGGAGACAAACTTATTTTGCATAATCTCTGCATTCTCCACTCCATTTTACTCCTTCTTACTTACATACATACATGCATAATACGTAATGCATCCGGAGGAGTACGCAATATTTTTTTTCTGTGAAAACATAATCGTGGTATTCAAATAGATTCTCCAGTTTGTCAAATCACAATCTGAAAATACTTAGCTTCCCTTCTCAAGGGATATCCAGGATACACACTTGCTTTCTCTGTTTGTAACGGTAACGGTGTTGTTGCTACTTTCCTCTTTCTTCCCCTTCTCCGCTGGTTTGTGCCATTCTCCATTTTCTAACAAGCCAATGTTCCCTTTTTTCTCTCGTCTTGCTCAACCGCTTGAGGCTAGAGTGTATTTTGATATTTTGTGTAGTATTAGTTGAGTACGTGTACAAGAAAGATACTTATTTCCCCTGATATCCATATGTGCATGTGGCCTTGCATAATGTTTTCCACGTGATATTCTTGATTCTCAGAACCTATCACGATTACAGGCGGTTATTATACACCCTGCAAATAAAGAGTATCGCAAAGATACACGTTCAAAGAGAGAAAATAAGCATAACCAAAAAGTTGTCAAGTCCTCAGGTTATTTTCTCTTTTCTTCGTCTGGTTTACTTTCACTCAACAAAGCTAAAAAAGAGAACAGCAAGTGTGCGTTCCGGTTCTGTCTATGGGATACATATATTGCTAAGCTGCAGGAAAAATGCAAAAATGCAAATACAAACAAAAGAATACAATTTTTTGCTCATACAACAAATAAATCAGTGGATAGGGAACTGAAACTATGATAATATTTTTCTGTTCATCTTCATCCTTTGCGGGATTCAAGAATACAACGTGCTGATTACTATACTCCAGTTCAACTCTACGCGAACTGCGTGTGCACATACCCCAAATATAAACCGTGTACGCGTATTTCGAGCATGTTTTGCATCTAAATGACTCCTCACGGAGAATATTTCTTGCGACGTGGGCTCCACTACCTGATTTAAATGTAACATGACATTTCCGCAAATAATCATAATAATAGCGAGAAGCAAAGGGCATATAGACACAGATTTCTTGTGGATTTTTCTCTCGCTCGAAACATACACAAAAAAATTCCTTAAACAAGATGCACACACACCGCAACCACATTCTGCAAACATTTTTGTGGAGCAAGAAGAAGAGCTTTTCTTACATTTATTCGATTTCCCTTCTGCAAAAAGTTCAAGTTGTTTTTTTGCGTCCCATTTTAAGTATGCAAATATCAAGTGAAGGTTCAAGAAAGTCTACACCATTTTTTGAATGACTGGAGAAAATGACACATGTAAGCAGCCACCTTATTTATTCCGTTCGTTCCCTCTAATAAGAATTCGCCTGAGCACAACTGAAAGCTAATAATAATAGAGTGCAATAATAATGATATGAGAAAGTGGCAGCATCAATCGTAATGACGATGGTAGATAGGCAGTAATAATGTCAAAAAGGGAATATATATTATAATGTAATAGAGTAACACTATGAAGCCTTTCCGTCAATATCCAACGTCTTATTTCCCTAAACACGCTTAGGAGGAGAAAAACATGCAATAATAGTGTTGTTGTACTTTATTTCGTATGTGTGTACACGAGGGAGAAAGGAATACTTACTCAGTTCGACGGAGACGTTGCGTTTACACATAGGGGAAACATGTGTTTGCTGGTAGTATTGAGTAACCGATGATGGTACACTTTTCCCCACAACACATCACAAGATGAGAGAGAGGAGCAAAAGGAGATAGTCAAGATCAAAGTCTCAAATGTCATGTCAATGCGGTTGATGGTATTGGGGTTGCAACGTGGTTTTCCCCCGAAAGAATACCACCACTTTTGTTGGCTTTTCTGATTACGCTACCAGGTTGGTTCGCTCACAGACTTTTCTCCAGACTTGGTTTTTTTTCTTCCCTGTGCCCCTCCAAGTTGCACGCTTTCTCTTACTGTTGACTTTGGTGTGTGTTCTTCCTTGTAAAATTGTTTGATTGGATGGATTGAAAATTCCACTAGTCTCCTTAAATAGGATTTCCCTTCACCTTTCCGAGTAATGCTGATACAATTGCTGCAACACCTTACATACTTCCTTTCGCAACACTACGTTTGTATTTTAGGATACACTTCTTGCGAACTTCTTGGATTCTTCACAATGTTCAACAGTTTTCATGGGTAATTTCGTCTCTAATTATGGATGAGCTTCGTGTGTCACCTGCTCACAATAAGTTTCTTATGAACTGCAAGATGGACACAAATGCTGTTTAATGAACAATCCGATGTAGTAATTTACTTCAAGGGGAGGGCAGATGGGAGTCATTTTCTCTCTTCAGCTAAGGAAAATATTATTAATCTTTCAGACTTGCCGTAATTTTCTCTCTGCGAACTCCCAGTTTTATGGAAGCTAGTTCTTCCGTTATCCTCCAGCTATCGTTACACAAGCTTAGGAGCAGCGGAAATATTTGCACATAATAGCAAGTAAGAAATTACATGTTATAAGGTGGCTACACGTAACTAGCACACAATAAGTTTCAGATTTCAAGTGTAAATACCAGAGCAAAAAAATCTACTCGAGTCCCCCGTTTGTCTTCCGATTAAAAAAAAATTTCTTTGGGGCAGTAAGATAGTAACCCTCCTGTGTAAATCCAATCGGTATATCCAACGTGATGAAAGTGTGTGTGAATATGTGGCAAAAAGTCCGTGTAATTTATTTGGCTTGAGGGTATAAAAAGAGCCTTTGCCTTTTTTCAATTCCCGTCACCACAGTTTCGCACTCGAGGCCTTGTGATCCCTACGTAGCTTGTACTTTCTCTTTTTTTACGCTTCTACAGCTTATTACTTTTTTCTCTCTGCTGTCTCCTCTTCTCGCGAATAAAACTTGTAAGAAATAATTTTGGGTGGTAAACAAGTGGTCGTTTTTCTGCCTCTTTTTTTTGTCCCTTTCTGTGATTTAAGTGGAGGGAGCCAAAAAAGGAAGCAATCCTTCGGTGTTGCACCAACTCTGTAAGACTTGAAAATCTCTCTCTCTCGCCCTTTTCTTCGTCCAACGACAACTGAGTTGAAGTAAGGGAAAACAAGTGGGTTTTCTTGCAGCACCATTCCTACGAGAAGAAAATTCCCTCTGCTTCCCAGATCCTTTCGCTCCACTCATATACCTCCTTGTGGAAATTGTGAAGCAGTGAGAGATAGCATCACGGGAAGCACATATATACCACACACTACGGCTGAGAATGATAGCCCACTTACAGGCTAATACGTGTTTCTTCCCGATGTGGGGCTCACTTTTGCTCGCATTGCTGCTGGTGGTGTTGTATAGGAGCCTTGAGCCTCTTCGCTTTCCTCCCGTTCGTTCTTTTCATTCCACTTGCTTCCCTCAGTCAGAGTGGTAATATGACAATTCACCACCAAAAGCACACCGACACTTTCCAAAGGAGAAGTGTGGGGAATGTTGCATGGACACCAGTGTCCATCTCCCCTTTCTTGCAGGGAGCAAGCGACAACAATATTGCTGGGTTGCTTTCATCTGAATACCATTTCCTCCATACTGTCACTCTGTGGAGATGTCAATGCATGGCAAAAATTCAAAGTTCATGTTTGTGCTTAAAAATAAATTAAGTAAGCAAATCTTAAGAGTCATTGATTTATGGAATCCAACTTTATAACTTCGGTTATTGGACAACGACCTTTTGTGCTCATTTTTTTCATAATATTTTTGCAGTCAATCAGGAATTATGATTTTGCTGTTTTATCGAAGCCATTATGCCGTCAATTATGTATTGCATGATTAGTTCGCATGAGTCTCACGGAGTGGGCAGGTTTGATATATCATCAAAGGGTAGACTGAAAGGGTGTCTAATGATCAAAAGTATAGGTGGTAGGATTATTTGTGATAATATTTCTATCATGGCGTACTCTACGTTACCCGTAACTATTACACTCACCTTTTGTGTCAATGCACTCACATCACAATTGTCAATACACAAAGGAGTGGACAAAAGAAGAGCTTACATCCCGCTACAATACTAATGTTGTCCGAAAGGCTTAGAGTCTCCTCATTCTCATCTGCATTCAGTCATTCTCAAGAAAAGGATGAGAAGAGAGGAAGAAAATGTCAGAGTATTCTTTTCATCACTAACCCATATTATTAAGGCATCTTTTTGTAAATATAATGTCACCATTGAGGCGTTTTTATTCATTGCGGGATTGAGAGCTGAGAGAATAAAAGAATAAAGCCTAAAAGAGAAATCTTTGCGATGGTCGACTTCTCGAAGAAGAAAAAATAGAACCAAAGAACGACAACGAGGTCCGAGTGTTTTTTATGCTTTCCCTACATTTGTAAAACATACATTCTACGTTTCAATTTAGCTTCTTTGAAAAAAAAACTGTGTGCACTCAAACACTACATTGTCCTGCATTATACACTGCAAAGGGGAAAGTACAGATGACCCAAAGTCAAGTGCGTAGTAGAGATATATATGGTCTGTGCGATAGCAGGTTTATGATGAATTTTTCGGTATGATGATGTGGAGCTGATGGTTTGAATTGGTTTGTCATACTAATCAGGACAAATAATGATGATATAAAATGTTACCGAAAGTTGTTTACATTTTAAGTATCTAAATTTCTCATCAATAACTGATACTTATTTATATGCTCAGTTTCGCCAAACTGGTGTAATTTTAGAGAACATTTATTAGAGAATACGTCAAAAAATTACTTTATCATGAGTTATAAATGAAATCGGATTTAACATGTAATTGGGTGTTTGGCACTTTTACAGTGGCAGAGAGACGAGTGAGACACTCGAATGTGCAGAATTGTTCTGACCGCAATCAACAAGGCGAAGATTTTTAAGCAGATAAAATGCAAGTTTGTATTGTGCAGGAGCGGAGCAATAGAGAAGGAACAGCTATATTCTATATTCTACCAGTCATTCTATGCTGCTTAACAACAATTCGGCACGAAGGACCACAAATTGTGTAGTGTAGAGTGTAAAGTACTATTAAAAGTGAAAGGGTACGATGTTAGAAGCAAATAGAGGTTAGATAATGTATAAAATAAAACCTCCTTTTAAGTTTAATATATAATTAAACTTGAAATTGTCTGAACACTTGAAAGCAAAGAGTATATTTATGAAAAATTTGACTGATTCAAAGGACAAACTGCAGTAACCTCAACATACCCATATTGTTGTTGTATAATTTTAGTCGCGGGGTTATCATTTGACATACATCACATACCACGTGTTAAACAGGTCGTAACTTGTGAATGCACTTTACAATATGTATATACACTCTCACCATCTCCTTTAACTATTTTTCTAGTCTAGTATTGTCATTCGCAAACAAACAAAAAAAAGTCTACTAGCAGACTTGAGGATAAAGTAGAAAGAAAAGAGTAAAGGGAAGGATCAAGGAATCACAAGGGAAATGAGACCTTTAATGGAGAAGGTATCATTTCCTGTGTTGTTTAAGGATTTCCAGATTTAGTAACACCACGAGAGAAGGATGGACGCGCAAGTGTCAAATACCACCTTCGACCCACACGAGAGTATTGTGCTGATCAAGGGAACGTATTATTATCTTTTGTATTGGCTAACGACCCCTGTAAACCGAGCTGTGTGAAAGAAATTCGCAAAAAAATAAAAAAGAAACACAGATACACTTACACATCCGTTTCTCTCTTGCTGAGTTTGCTGAGCGAAGAAGAAGAAAAGAGAAAACTAAGTATCAAACACACATTATCAGCGTACAACAGATCTGTGTACTTTCACCCTCAATCACACCAGGCTATTTTCCTCGTAAACTTTTCCCCATCCATTGTAAAGAAATATTTGGTAACAAAAAACAACAGAACAGCGCATATTAGTATTTTTGTGGGAACGTTACATAACGTAAAGCAACACCTGCAGGCTTGCCGCACAATGACAAAGAAAATCATCTCTCTCTATATATTTTATGCAGTGCTTCCAATACTTTATGAACTTATGTTTTTACATACTTTTCCTATATCACAAGAATTGCTTGGTGGCAAATGAGTGTGTTAGGAATAATACCAATGTATATACTCCAGTACTTAAGATTTCCGTCATGTTCCATTGATGAATGATGAGGGAAGAAAAAAGGAAGGAGAAAATAATATGTAAGATCTCTCTCCTCCACACGTAAGATCATCATCGGTTGAGTTGCAGCAAACAAAAGCTATACAGTGCACAATGAAGACAAAAAAAAACCAGTGTGTATGCTTGCATGTGAAAATAGCGTAATCAAATATTTGCAGACGAAACCATACCGGGGAAAAGAGCGAACACGAATAGGGACAGAGCATATATCTGTAAAACAAGAGGAGATTTTTTGGGGTAGTTAATGCGGGCTACCATTGTATCATGGAACAAGGGTAGTTAGAAAAAAATGAAGTGGTGGTGGCTACAAATGATAGAGGTATACGTAACCATGTAGTATTTATATATGTTGTTGTTTTCCTTCTGATCTATTGTAAGAAATGTGAATCCTTTCTTTTTCCACATAAATATGTGCTCCTCTTAAGAGTCTATATAGTCTTTCTCAGCAACTACATTTATGTGTGTCTGCTGCAATCCTCCACGTATACGTTTCTTTCCTCCTTTCCCTTCCGTTTTTTTCGAGACATGTAAAACTTATGTATCAATCAGTGGGATTAATCCGAGTTTATTTCGTTTCGTTGTAGAAACAAGTACCCGTCGATGATGTTTCTCTTCTGTGCTTCCCTGCTGAAACTCGTGAACTGTACTAACTGTGTATACAGCATAATATGCTGAGGGTACTCGTCCACTTGAGTGCAAACCAGTTCTCATCATGATCACGTAACCTTATTGTGAACAGTTTTTGCTTGGACTTTCACAAGTATAAATATAGTATAGTAGTGTGGTAAGGCGATCGAAGGAAGTTGGTTTTCGAGCTCACGACGGATACTATCATTACTATCAGTATTTTTAGTGGCCACTACTACACAACAGCATCTCTCTTCTCTTCCCCCTTTATTTACTCATTCTATTAGAAAATATAACGACATCACCGTATTAACGCATAATACACATAAGATAAAAAGCAATCCAATGAAAACTACGAACGTATAAACACAGACTTCTGGTGTGCTCTCTTCTTTCTCTCTCTCTCTCTCACACACACAATAATCTACGATGAGCTCACTGCTTATTCATTCTCCTCTGGAAATACTCATTTCGCAGTAGAAACTATCCTATTAAACTTTATGAGCAAGGAACCAACATTAGTTTGGATATTGCAAACTCACTTGAGCTCCACTTTTCTCTCTTTCCTATCCTCCTACCTCCGGCAGTGGGAGGAAGACTCATTCACAACACCACCACCACCATATCACAAACTCTACATGTTCCGAGAAGTGTAGTAAGTAAGTAAGTAGTCAGTCATTTGCAGTTTTACTAATGTAAGTCACTTCTCTCCCTTCAGATAGCACCATTCGGCATTACCTATGCATATTTTGATAAAAAACAGGATGTAGACATCTGCTTGGGTACTACATGCACAACGAGTTACTACTATATTAAATGCCGTAGGGATAGTCATAAGGTTAGATTTGTTATTTTCGCAACAATTTTTTTGACAAAAAAGTAGTTCGCTGCGTCTTGAAGCCTTTTCGGTTTCCTCGTACCTAAAAACCTTACCAGTGTTCACTATATTATATCCTACAAAATCTACGTTCCTCCTTCGATAATAAATATAATTTCTTATTACTTTCAACTTTCAAGTTCTCTATGAATTTTTGACTTAGGCGCAAAGTAATTGCCTCTTTTGTTTGCTTAATTTTTCTTGTCCTTATATACGAGAATTCGTTTGCCGTATAAGATTTTGTTTACAGCCAGACTTTATGTAGGAATTTGTATATTTCATCCGATAATCAGAGAAAAATATGAGAGCAAATAGCAAGAATTCGCCCATTTATTCTTTGCTCAGCATACTTACTTTTTTACTTAATCAAGCGTATTCCGCCTCTCATTTTCCACGATTGACGATACTGTTTGCAGTTCGAATGGAAGATTCGATTCTCTTTGAAGGGAGCATGTGTAGTGGAAGGGAATGATGAGGACACTATCTAAATATTGATGTCGATG
>JAQFZW010001405.1:0-27663 GCA_034687055.1 Heteromurus nitidus
GAGAGAGAGAGAGAAGGAATGTTTGTTTGGCAGTTGAGAGAATGATGATGTTGACGTTGATGGCGATGACGACGATTAGAAATGAAGATGATCGCACTGATGAGCTGTGTACAGTGTCGAGCATATATCCAGCAAAATGAAGATGATGATAATGACTGAAGATTAGATTGGAGCTCTCTATGTTCTCCGAGAAAATAACACACACAAATACAAAACTTCTCTCTTTTTCTCATTTCTTCACGGTTGAGACGGATTCTTTTTCGTCTCAACTTAGATTTGCTCGCTGGCACACACTAGCAAACAGTGAAAATCTCTTGGCAAAATCAGGGGAAATAAAGTTAGTATGTTTTTGTGTGATTTCCAAAAAGGATTTATTCATTTCAAGGGTTTGGTTTACAAACGATGAGCTTCTCTCTCTCTCTCTCTCTCTCAATTCTCTTGGTGCATTTTCCGCAGGAAGTGTAGACCTCTCTCTCTCCAAGGATTTCCCCACAGCTAGCTCAGGATCAACGTACAATGCTAATTAAAAAAGTTTTTAATTACCTATGCTAATTTTAATTGAGATGCAGTAGAGAGCACACATACTCACTTTCAACTCAGCATTGTTTCCGGAGTTGAGTTTGGAGTGAGAGCCAAAGGAAGAGAGAAACAAAGTTTAAAATTGTCAAGTGCGTAAGCGTGTCCTTCGTTAGAAGCTCGAGAGACAAACAAAAAGAGGAAACGAAGAGAGAGAGAAAGAGAGAGAGAGAGAGCAAATAAAAGTGAATGGTTGTGAGGATTTTAAGTTAGTTACGCGTGTGCATCACGGAAAAAAAGATATATCTCTCAGCTTCCCTCTTGTCTTTTCCCTGCCAACTTTTTTATGAAGGAAACAACGTTGATGAGAAGCTTAATGAAGACTCTGTGTAAAAAAGTAATGACTAATGACACTGGCAGTGGATAGCACTTTCTCGTCAAAATTACACCTCAATTAAGAAAAAAATGCACGCACATGCAAAGTCTCTATTAAACATATTTTTTGTATTAATGCGCATTTATTTAACACTCTTGTTGGCCTTAATTGATCTAATTTACAGCCTTCATTTTATACTCCTGCCCTCAAAAAACAATTGCGTAGGGATATGAGAGATGCAGATAGGGCATATGGCTTGAGCTCAACCGGCTGATATTTAGACCCTTTTTGGTAAACATAAAAGGAAATCATATTTACCTACAGCGTCATCATCCTGATCGTGGTCACTTTATTGGTGTTGCCACATCAAACACAGGGGGAAAAGCTACAGGCGAGTTAGATTTAATCGTGACTGCTGGTCTGGTCTGGTCTCTGGATGTCATCTAGCAAAGAGCATATATGCAATCTCGAGGGACCCTAAAAAGATTTTCCCTCTCCCTTTATCACCTTTAGAGCAGACACCACCGTCTGCCTCTCCTTGTTTACGCTAAATATCTGCTGCATCCTATATTCTCTCTCTCTCCTCTCTCATCTGACCTTCGTTTTTCTGACACGAGGAAATATCAGGATATAGCATCCGCTCGGCTATCTGGGTGGAAATTGGGAAATAAAAATTGTACTTTGTGTGCTCAGGTGGTCTTTCTCTCCTCCTTCCACAATATATTTTATCTATATTGCCCTCCAACACAACACATCCCTTCCCTTTTCCTTCCTCCAAAATTACTCGATCACCATTTCAAATTCATGCAAGCATCCTCCGGTCAGCTTATTCGGGTAGAGATGGAGGATATTATGACGTATGTTATGGCTTAGTTTTTTTTCTGCAGATTATTGGAAATTGGACAGGATGATGGTAGAGAGCAATGATGTTTTTTCTGTGTGACTCAGGGTTTTTTTTCCATATGCGAAAAAAGTGAAACAAGAGAGAGAGAGAAGCATATTCTGCTGATGGGAGCAATAATCATAATAATAAGTGATGGCATAGCACTTTCTCCTCTCACAAACAACCACACAAAATATATCCTATATATTCCAGGGGAGAAATGAACATTATTATTTTTTCAGGAATAACAAAATACGAATATAACTACGGACCATGAAAGTTTTTGTTCAATGCGCTATTCGCTTTATGCGTAGTGCCCATTGGCCTTTTCACCCTTTCCCAACAGGGATATCGTCGTCGTCGTCATCATCATCATCACCATCTCATTTATGGTCACGTTAACCCGCGACTTATAGGCTTGCGGTGCACACAGGGCAGAAGCAAGGACCCATGAAAACCGATATGCGCTACTCTACAAAACTCCAATTTTATGGAACATATGTGGGGAGTAATGTACACTCACACCTACAACACTCCACTCCAATTTTTTTACCTTTAAACATGAGTTCCAAACCTTACTTCCGTATCTGGCGCAGATGTATTTTTATGATGGAAAAAGTGTGCAAGTAATAAATGGTTTGTGATGTGATGTGTGTAAAGAGCGATATGGAATAAGGAGGGTAGGTGTATGTTCGAGTCAACAAGCTGAGCTGGAAAAAAAGGACAGAGACCAGGTGTCCCATAGTCCTCTACTCCTTTTGCTCCCTCCCAACATCACTCACTCACTTGCTCAACTCAGCTGTGCTCAGAGTGTGCGGAGAAGGTATAACAAAGCACGCACACACGTATATCGACATGCCCATCATGTTTTCTCGTCGTTCTCCAGGCTGGACCTGGAGAGTATGTGAAGGAGCGAGAACATGTTTTAAGTACCTCTTGTAAACCCATACAACTTCCTTCCTTCCTCCTTCCCAGAGCAGATTACACATGTCGATAATCATAACGGGGCATAAAAGTTGTATTAAAAAATACGTGTAAAAAATTGGAAGGAGAGATCGATTTCCATCTGCATTCCACTCACCTTTCTCGGTACAAAAAAAATGAGGAATGGTTATCGTTCGCTAAACTTCTCTGGCCATTTTCTACCTTTGGAAATTGAATGAGAGGATCGAGGCATCCAAATACATTGATGATGCTGAACAGGCTGTTTAGTCAGTCAACCATTAAAATATCTTTGGTCAAAAATACATTGACCATTTTACACGAACATGATATATTATATGTCCTTATGTGGACAAGTTACAAATGTGAGCCCCTATTTGCGGTTTGGTGTTGTAATATTTTTTTTAACCAAGTGCAAAAAGCGTTTGTAGTTATGTAAGATACTTGGCTCCGTTAAATAATAAAGAGGAAATGTTCGAACGAGGAAAAATGAGTGTTTTTCATGCTGCAAAACCTTTTGTAAATATAAGTGAAGTAGCTTGGATAAGTAGAGGAGTAAGTCGTAAAAAGCTCGCCATGAATAATTTTTTTTCGCATTCCTTCCCCACCTTCGACAACCACTAAAAACTACCTATATTTTTGTACCCGTACTGCGGGACACTCGTAAAACAAGTCATATTTTTTCTTATGCTATATGCCACATACTTCAGAAAAAATAAAAACAATGAGGATACGATGATGGCTTCAGTGAACAAAATGCTAATCAAGTTGAGTGAACGCTCATATTCCAATTCAAACCGCTTGCGTTGTTCGCAAAAATACTCAACAAATTTGGACTTCGCTTTGGCAAAAAAGGTTTTTGGTTATGGCTTCTCTCTATCTCTTTTTTCCCAGTGCTAAACCAAATAAGGGAATTCCTCTGTCCTCCGACAGAATATGACACGAAAGTGTGAGTGTAAATGGGTAGGCGGTGTGGTAAAGAAATTTACCTTATTAGCGGTGCAATATCCCCAAGAGTAAACAAGAGGGAGCGACAATGAGGAGAAATGTGCAAGTATGTTTATTTCTTCGGCTCCTCTCCTTTCACACATCACTCCTGTCTTTCTTGTCTGAAAATGCGAGCGGTTTTGATAGTGTGAATTATTTGTAAACGATGCTTTTTTTATTTGCTCACCATTTTCTCTGAAAGCTACTAAAAGTTTGGCCCACTTCGTGTACACAGAAATAAGTAAACAAAAAAGGAATATATGTGATTAAAGAGGAATTTTCTTGGAAATATGTATATATATGCATGTATGCATGTACATAATATAAGAATGATTGTTTATTATTAGTGAAGGTGGTGCGGTGGCGGTGACGGTGGCACAGGCCAAAGCACAATACTCACTCATTTTTTTCTTCTTGGCTTTTGTTGAAGCAGCTGCTGGTTGATAAGCGTGAATTCGTTTCCAGCTAGGGGAAAAATGTGACTGAAAAGTGGCACATGAGCTACATATATCCAACATACACACACAAGTGCCGACTTCCGTTACTCCGATAAGGTATAATATGGACGTGGACATGCCCCACACAACTGGACTACTCAAAGAAAGGGAATATTTTGTATATGCATAGGGCACATAAAAAAGGGAAATTCATCAAAAAAAGGTGAACATTTCCCTTGAGATAAGATATGGCCGGGGTTTATGTTACTAAAACCGTGTAATATTCATCATACATATGTGGAGCACACGTATATAAGTTGAGTTCAGCTGCTCATGTCTGAGTCCGAGTCACGTCTCACGTCCTCTTCTTCGTCTCCCCTGCTTTCTGATCAACATCGTCGAGTCTTGGACACAAGTTAGATTTTATATGGGCAAAGAGGAAAAGCGATTAAAGCATAAAGTAAAAGCATTGGTCATTTATTGCTCCCTACAAAACACTGCTCCGTCGAGAAAAGGGCTAATAATGTTCTTTGAAAACATGATTTTATCACCAAATCCATCACTTTCCGCTCACTTGGAATGAATGAGAGCGTCAAGCGGGCAAGAAAAGGAGAGAAAATGTTGTGGGGCTAAAGCTGCACTCATTCATTCAAGAGAGAATTGACGGTATATAAACAAAAAGTTTATATAAAGCTTTATATAATAGTACTACGCTTATATGCATTAAGGGTAACAAACTGTTTTCCCAATTACACATATAAACATATTTTGCTTACTTAAGGTATGATGTTATGACATGGTTCCATAATGAAAACTAGTGTAATGCGCTCGGATTAACAACATTCCCTCAGTGTGTTCGCGTTCGCTACACACAAAATAATAATTGGTACGTGTGTGTGTGTGTCGTTCTCTCTACCTTTTCCCCGCCTTGACTCAAATAAATAATAAAAAGTGGTTATATTATGTGCCTTCATATTAATGTCTACAAAAGCCAATAAACGTATGCAATTACACTGTATTTGTTCCATTCCCTGGAAAATACATTTTCAGGACAAAATGGCAAAGTGCATATATCAAGCTTATGCTATGTGTCCATAATCCACTCGAGGAGAAACAGGATACAAATTCTCGTTTGTGACCTCGCATTTCGTAGTCATCAGATTCCTTTCGTTTTGTTGACCATCATCATCATCATCGACACATTCTCCAACCTTTGCTCCTTTTTAGTAACAGCAAAAACATATCCTCTCTCTAATATGATAACTTTTGTGGTGATAATGAGGATGGACAGAGTTCAAATGGCTCAAGTCAAAGGTCAATAAAATTCCGACTTTTGGTGTGATGCTGGCTGGCGTTGGTGCATTTTGAGAGAGAGCTCAGCAAATTCTCTCTCGCATTTTTTATTACATTAGAGCTGCGGAAAGGGAATAAGTAATAAGGATTTTTATTAGTGTAATATTGTGTGCACACAAGCATAATAATGTTAGAGACGAAATTGAACATTATAAACTCGTAAAAGTTTTCAGAGCCTCCATTTCACATGTCTCTCATTCGACATAAATGCACGCGATTGCATAAACAAGTTCATCTTTTTTTATGAAATTTAAAGCGAATTACACATGATTCGGAGAGAGAGAGGAGCGTGATCTGCAGCAATTTTTTTTGGGGTGCATACGCACACCACTTGACTTATAACATTAAATGCTCGGTGAACTTTTTTGTTTGAAACAAAATTTCCTATACAATATTTATTCAAAGGGAAATGGCATGCACTCAATTTTATATTCATTGCATGACATAACATATCCATATTATTACCCGGTTTGTTGAGTATGGATTAAACATTTCCCAGAGAAAGAGAGAGAGAGTGAGCGAGTGCACCTTGCAGATACACATGTGAGGAGGCAGTCTTTTTTGAGCGTGTTCTTATTATTGTTATTACTCGTGTTACCACACGACTGTTATTAAACGACATTTTCCACTTGCTGTAAAAAAACGGCTGATTTGCTTTTGTGGCTCCCCCACCAGCTTCCATTCTCGTTCAAAAAAAAACCTTTGCTTCCTCTTTCTCTCGGTGACCGGATGTGAAACTGAAACTGAAGGTAAAACGCTCAAACAAACAACTTTTTAGCTCTGAAAGGGAAATGCGTGAAATGTGTGCGTTGATGATTGTAACAAGGTAACATGTGTACCTGATTTCCTACTCTCATTTCTTTCCTCTCTCCCCAAAAATTCTCCACTTTAGCCTTAGCCAGAAAGATTGTGATATCAAAAAAACGTTTCGACCCCTTTCGCCTCTGTTTTTTTGCTGGTATGACGAGATTAGCACTGAGCCTTACGTAAAAAAGTAATAATCCATTTTAGTCTATACTTTTTTTCTAAGCTTCTCTTTCTCACTCGCTCTCAACTAAATCCACAACTTTGAAAAAGGTCAGCTTTCCCTGAGCAAATTAGTTGTGTTGTTTGCTCGTTGTATTCGGCAATTTGAAAACTTGCTCCTTTTTTCCACTATACACTTTTCGGTGTGGAAATGTGAAACTATAATCATAAAAATATACTTACGATTAGTAGGAAAAAAGTATATACTTATTACATACGTTGTTTGTAGCACAAGCAATATAATGGATAAGAAGGAAAAAAACATATCAAGCTCAACTTCTCAACTCAAATGCCCAGTTTCATTTTCTCCTCTTCCGCTCCTCGTGCCAAACACAAAAGCGCAAACATCATCTCTCTCTCTCTCCAGTTTTAATAGCTACCATACCACTTCTATCGTTTCAAGGTCCGCCGCGAATTATTATTTCCAGTGTAATTTTCTTGTTGCTTTTCTTATTCCAAGCTGAAATAATTACATGTGTCCATTCCACTAATGTAATAAAAGTGAGCGTGTGTCTACGGGAGCGGGGAGCTCAAGTCATGTTTTATTACTCAACTGCACACACGAGTTTATTCCTGAAAGGAAAGAATGCACTTTATTTTTTAAACAAAAAAAATATATGAAACTAAAACATATTCCTTGGAGGAATCATATAATAAATAAAGTCACATGCTAAATCCGGTCTGGAATTCTATACAAGTACCTCCACACTACCTCTGCATATATACAACCACAAAATGCCATTTTCTTTTTTATGGACACATGCAATAAGGAAGAGAAGAGAACAAAACAGGAAATTCAGTCTGAAAAGGAGAGCCACACACACACTTGAAAAACGGAAACTTTTCTCTTGTGTGTGGATGGAAACCCGGCGGAAGAAAATCAAAGTAGCTGCATGCAGCCCAAATAATAACTTGTTTCTTTTGAAGAGAAAAGCAAAAGCAAATCATTCATTTCTCTTGTGAAAATGATGAATTTGGATTGAGAGAGAGAAAGGAGCATTTCTAAGTTACTTCTACCACCGCGTCACCACTTTACAACTCACCACCTCGAACTGAGGGAGAAGGATACATTGAGAGACACTTGATATAAAAATTTAAAGGATATATATTCTCAAGTCTCAGTTCTAATCTCTTGGCTTCACGTGAACCCTAATAAACAGAGCGCACAGCAGTACCACAATTTTTTTTTCTCAGAAAAAATCCATCTTTTCCTTAAAAAACAACAATAAAGTAAGTCGAAGTGAAGTAGTTCTTCACTCACTCGTACACTAGCTTCCGTTTTTTTTCTCTTAATTTTTTGTGTTGTGAAAGAAAGGGAATACTAGAGGAAAATAGTAAAAAGGAGAAGTGGAGAAAGTAAAGTGGTCTATCCATTCTCTTCTGACTTTTCCGGCTAAAAAAATTGAATGGCGATTGGAGGCTCTTTTGTCGACTTGGAGGAGTAGGCGGAAGTGATAAAAAGAGTAAGACTCTCTCGCACACTCATTCACTTCGTAAAAGTAAACTGTGGACTGGAGCTCGGGAATTTTTTTTTCTCGGCCACACGAAAAAAAAAATCTTTTTTATACTTCCATTCTTTCTCTGGAAGCTTGACGGGTGACTTTTATAGAAGGAAAAAGTATATAGCTCTGTTGGAATGTGTGATATACCTTCCCCGTATTTCATCTCAACGTGTATCCTTTCCTCACACTCGGAAAACTTTTCTCTTCTTTTTTCCTTTCTCTGCAGAGGAGAAATGTGAGAATGTAATTGAATGTTGAAAAGGGAAAATGCCTTGTAATGCTGTCGTGTCTTCATTATCATTCATTAGCTTCCATTGCACGCGCGCACATATACACACACACATAAGATAAGTATAGGGAGAAGAAGAAAAGTTGTTATTTTCTCTCTCTGCAAAAGCGTATATGCCACTGAGTGTGGCTGAGAAGTTCCGGTTTGTTTTTATTTTCCCAATTCTCATAATAAATAGGATGATGGCGTTCTTTTCCTCTCTCGTGAAAGGCTCAACGGGAGAAGAAAAAAATATGCCTTGTAGCCTGAAGGGAATATCACAAAGCTTATGGAGGAAGGAGTGAAAGCGACATATACAACCGGAAGTCAACAATCCTTATGCTCTTATATCTAATCTATGCTTTTCTCCGCTCAAGTGTGCCATATCATTTTTTATATGATGTGTGTTTGTCCGGCTTACACTTGTCGTCAGTTTCTATTATTACCGCTTTATTCCCGAGTATAGCACACGTTTTTACTATTATTGTCACAATGAAAAAACATTTCTCCTCTCTCCTTTTCTACAACTTCCTCTCATTTCCCAAATAACCAACGCGGCAGAAACACATGCTTTCTCCCAATCAAAAAATATACGAAAAGAACTACACTTCTTTTTGTTGTTGTATCGAAGAGAAAGTAAAAGTGTTGTTACAAGTCACAAAGGAAGTGGCTACATAAGAGAATCTCATCACGTTGTCGTTGTCGTAAATAAAGTCCTTTTTCCCATTGGTTCCCATAAGTGTGTGGCCACATTTTCTTGCATTTACCAACCAAAAGCAAATATTCCTGATTTCTCCTCTCCCCTTAAAAGAGAACCGCAGAGAAGTACTTGTAGATTTGAGGTCCTCGAAACAATGACCACTTTGAAGATAGCATACGGGATATGGTTAATGATACCCGTAATGGGAAAGCAGGAAGGATGCTTTTTGTCCTTCCCTTCTTCCTTTTCTCTTGAGTTCGCAGAAAAAGTGGAACAAGGAAAAGCGATACAAGTACAACATCAAATATTGTTTCTTCCAAAAGATGATGATGCACTTTGGTTTATTGTTTCTCAAAAAGGACCAAGTCCAAAATACTCGTGGTGAGGTTAGATATACATGACGATGCCTTTCCTGGTCTTGGTTTCCTTCAGTAGTAATGCGATTAAAGTGCACATAATGCGGAGAGAAGACAGTAGACCAAACCAGAAACATACATTTTCTGGAGACACGAAATGGGTCACTTATTGCTTCCAGCTTCTTTCTCTCTTTCTCTCTCTCTCTTTCCCATATTTATACTCTCTTTTTAAAATAATAAGATCCAAAAGATGTTCTTCGAACAAGGAAATTCCTTTGCTCTTGAGTGTGTCCCTCTCTTCCCCTTTCATTTCATTTTCCTGAAGCAATTTGTGAATCATTAGTTTCATCTGTTCTCCAATTCCCGGAGCAGCGCTTTTGCTTCGAGAGAAACATGAGAATGGGAGATAATGGCTTGCTATTTATATATTGCTCCACTTTTTTCCTTGTGACCTTTGGGAAGATCTAATAAATGTAATACTGCGAGGGGTACACGCAATCACCATCAGTTTTTTTTTGCGAATTGCAGATATGATGACAGAGTAAATAAAAAGCTCGTGTAATCCTTCCCCTCAAACATATCGTTCTTAAGGAGCATCTGCGAAAATGCATCTGTTTTAAAGTAAGAAAACGCACACGGGGTTTTTCCAAGATTTGCCAAGGGGCATTCACGTTCTCTCATTGCGGTTTTTTTTTCTCTTCTGTGTCGTGTGTGTCCAAATTGGAAATTCCACGAGAGAGGAACTTTACGTGTCGGTTCGTTTCAGGGCATACGTAAAAGCAGAGAGACAGAAGAAGACAAGCTTGAAGCTTTCTTCCTCGTATTTTCCATATCCCAGAGGACATCAATAACATGATAAAGCTTTTCTTTCCGAAAAAGAAGTGGAGCAGTGGCGGAGTGAATTGAGAAATACACAAAAGTCGGGTTGAGCAAGAGAGCAAGTATCTTGAACTGGAGAAAGGAATGCTGGAAGGCTGGGGAGGAGGGAAACCAGAGGAATGCAAAAATGTATGTGCATGCATGCCAACGTATGTTTTTATGTGCCACAGAAAAAAGTGCAAGTGGAAGCGGAGAAGAGTAGTTTTTTACGCAAATAAGAAAATACGTGTACATGTGTTCCAATTCATCTTTAGATCTTCCCTTTCGGGAGGAAAAAAATGACAACGTGTGTGCCTTGTGCCTGGTGCCACTTTATCCAGACATGAGAGAAAGAAGTCGCGTACATAAATACGTGCATATTTTTTAGTATACCATTTGATTGAGAGAGCACACACACACTTGACGCACTTGTGGATGCGGCATTCTTGCTCCGAAAAAAAATTCCATTCCGAACAAGTGTCCTAGAATTGGAAGGAAGTTTGTTTTGCCTTTGGAAATAAAACAAGTGATGCATCTCTTTCTTTGGAGGATCGCGTGCTCCTATCATTCAATCTTTATGTCTGGAGGAGCGATGACCGTACACAATAGTCACACAAGAAAGTAGATCACAAAGTCAAGTTTGAATTGCAGTGGTGTGTGTGGTGAAGCGAAACGAAAGTATTTTCTTTCCATATTCTTCCTCCATATCCCGAATGAAAATGTTTTGAGGAGAGAGATATAAGTGAATTTTGTGAAGAAAAAGTTGCTCACGTTTCGAGCGTATTTTGCATGTGTTTTTCCTCCGAGAAACTGAGCAAAATTTTCTTAAAGCAGATATCGTTCTTCTCGGGAGTTGCGGGACTGTGACCTGGCCTGGCCCAGGCTCTGTTCCGCATCCGAAATTTTCAATGAGGCTTGACTCTCCGCTCTTTTCGTTGGAGAAAAACGGGAAATGGAGAATGGAAATGGAGAATACGTGAAGGAGAGTTGGTGTGCGCGTTTTCAGAGTCTTCGAGTCGTCATGCATCATGTATGCAGTCCATACGTCAATATATTGTCTTCCGTATTCTTTTCAAGAAGGGAGAAAAAAGCAAGTTCTCATATTTTGAGGAAAACAACCAAGCCCGTATTACATCACTAATGTCACTTCCTGATATGCATTTTAACGACTGCTACTCCATAAAACAAGACTTTCGGCATAAGTCTGAGTATACTTTTCTCTTCCTCACGAGTCATTCATAAAAAGAGTCATGCACCATTTTCCCTTGCTTTTGCCTTTCAGCTAAAAAAAAGAATCCAGAGAAGACGACTTTTTTTATGCCTGGAAAGAGAATGGAATTGGGTTAGTGAGTCATCCCGTTGGAGGGAAGAAAGAAGTGCTGCCTCCAGTAGACGCGTGTGCATCAGCTGTCTCTTCTCATTAGCCTAATTAGCCGATTTGGGATTATGAGTGAAGCGGGGTGGAAGGAACATTTGCAATCAGCTTTTTCCACTTTTCTGCTTCTACTTTGACACACATTTGCACACAAAAGAAAGTGAGCTTTTTTGTTTAAACGAAGAAGTGAATAGGATTTCCCCCGATTTTCCTGTCAAGTCAACGTCAACATCATTGACAAAAATGCAGCAGCATCGTCATCATCCGATTTTATGCCACTGACTTCGTTGAAGGAGTAACATTTTGTCTGTGGTGATTGAGTGAGTAAGGTGTGGGCGCACGGGTGGAATAATAATGTAAAAGTAAATCAGAGATATATGTTTTCCTCCTTGGAATGAGTGTAAACAGGCGGAAACATCATTTCAAAGTTGAAAGAGAGAGAATTATTGAGTGCGTGTGCTGCATCCGCAGTCAGCTCAGTCCATCATCGAAAATGCTCTGGACTGACATTATTTACTTACAGAAAACAACACGAAAGAGAGAGACGTAAGCATACAAACTTCACATCTCTCTCTCTCTCTCGTTGATGGAATCATCACGAGAAACAACACAAGAAGAGGCATTAGTGATGTGATTGTGAGAGAGGTAACCTAAACTTGTTTTACAATGCAGCATCCATCCGCACTTCCCACGAGCATTGTGTTTCCTTCGTGCTCTGCGTGCCACTACCTTTCAACATCACGTCTTTTCATCACCGGCTGGACCACATCTTTGTTCCTTTTTGGTTAAATTGAATCCCTAAAAATTTCATAACAGACGTTATGCTTGTTTATAAAAAAAATTCACACCCAAAATGACAGAAATTTGAATTCATGTCCATTTTTATATTATATTTCTCACAATTCACAAAAAATGCCCTGAAATATTTTTAAAATGAAAATAGCACGTCACTTCATATCCTCTCGCATTAGAATTCAATCTGGGAAACAAGCATATTTTTTCTGTTTTTGAAAAGAAAAGAAAAATCACGAGCGAGAGCTGTTGGAGGAGGCACGCATGCATACAATTTCATTAAAGGGAAGAGCATCAAAAGAGCAGCGTTGTTCTCTCTTGTTTTGTTTGTGTGAAGAAGGAAGAATGAGAAGTGTAAATGGTTTTGTGTGTATATCCTGAAGGATGGGTGATGATGATGATGATATAAGTAAATGCACGGTCACGATCCATCAACCCTTTCTTACTCGGTTCATTTCCCGCAGGCAGCCAGCAATAATCCAGAAATCCAATTTGAGAGTGTGCATAAAGTTGCTGTGTTGTTTCCAGAGTAGAAATGATTTTTTTTTGTTTTCGAGGTGATTCATTGCTGAAAATAGTGCTGGCTTTTGCTTCTCCCTGTCTGATGTTAATGATGACACGAAGGGATGGATGAAATGAAGGGAAAGATTATGTGCGTTAGTTAAATAGTGCGTGTGTGCTCTCTGCTCTGCATGGCATCACATCACACACAACACACAGCTCGAGAGAGAGAGAGAGAGAAGAGGAAAAAAGTGAGACATGAAAATGAGATTGCACCACTTCCCTGCCCCACTCCCCCAAGTTTTCCACGTATATTTCATTGTCAAGTCTTGGTGATTTTTGGTGCGTGAACTGTGAATCCAGGCTGCTTTCTCTCTACTCGAACAGAGTCGGAGTTCTACCTGGATACATACTACATACATACACACATATATTATGCATGCTTTCCTGGAATGCCAGCGTCGACTCATCATCATTATCACGCTTTTCACTTTTAGTCAGAGTTGAGTGTGATGAAAGAGTAACGAGCTCTCATCTGCTCCAATATTTAAGTGTAAATGGACGGGAAGCTATTGTGCCAGTTTGTAACGACAAACATGATTCAATCAGCTTTCCTTAATCCAAAAACAATGACTAAACCACAGTCCCTTTTGTTTTGTTGCGGAAACACACACACAAACTCAAATACAAAACAAAGAAAATGATTTGTGGAAGGTAATATTGCAGACATCATTGTGTCATCGAAGTCATAGCGCTAATTGCTTCTCTAATCTTGCTCTTCGAGCCACAAAGGCATTTTATCTCTTGTCAAAGCACAAGTTGCAATTGGTAAACTTTTTCAAAAATGCGGGATGCATTTTTGCTACCCTCGAGAAGCCATCTGAGAAAGAGGAAAGTTATCTAATCGGAATTGACGTATTCCTTCGTTCACATACACTTGCATTGATTACGAGATCCATGCAAAATGCAAGGAAAGCGAAGGAATGATCAGCATTCAGCATACAATTTTGTGTGAATACGTGGAAAAGGTTGCGCACGTGCTCTGCCCATCTTTTCGTTCCACACATGACAATTGAATATAAAAGAAGTCATAATCCAAGTGACAAGATCTTGCCTTCAAGATGAAGATTAGGTTGATGATCCCCCATAAAATAATATTGATGATGGAAAGTATGTCGAAATAAAGGTGATGGTTATGAGGACTGAAAATGGCGAATAGAAATGAGATCACCCGCCGCTGGCTTTTTTACGGCCAAATGGCAACGGATTGAAAACTTTTCCACTATATCCAGAAAGTATATGAACACTAGCATATCCAGATATGTATATAGATGCAAGTACAATAGAAAAAAGTGGAAACGTTCCAGGTTCCAGGGCTGTTCATTGGACACTGAGTATTACAAGGGATTAAGATGTTAAGTGGATAATGCAATGGCATTTTTCCGGAAACTAGATACCTACTCAACCTAACATCAATTTTTTCTCGCAAGGTGCACATCTTACATATCCTATATCTTCCGCAACTTGATACTCTGCAAGTATCGTCATCTCGTCATTCTCATATTCCTTTCCCGATGAGAAAGCATAACGGTAAAAGTTAAGGGGAAAAGTTAGAGAGAGAATAGAATGCAACTTTCTGCTTGGCCATCAAAATTCTTTTTTTTTCTCAGAGTTTCCTAACAAAAGCGAATACACTCACTTTCTCCTCTTCTCCATGTATTCACCTTTTTCATGCTCGCACTCGTGTAAAATGAAGACATCAGGTTTCTGATTAAGATGCGTTCATGCTCTTCATTCCCAAAATAAAGAGAGGGGCTGCGGCTGCATGCCCTTTCTCGATACATAGAACCTATTATGTTGAAGCGGTTTGTAAACAATCTTTTCATACTTGGCAGTCATTTATCATTTATTACAAGCTCTAAAACACACATCCACCAAGACGCTCGTCGGCTTCATATTGCATAGTATCCTTTTTGGATTAAAGAAAACAGATCGGAAAGTTTTTTCTCTTCTCTTCAGACAAGAATGCATTCTCATTCTCATCGAGTAATTAAGAGAAGGGAAGAGAAAGGCATCTTCTTTTATGAAAAGGATGCAACGCAAGGATGCACACCTCTCATCTCAAGTTTCTCCACTGTTTTTCTTTTCTCTTCTCTGCACCAGCACCAGCTAATAAAAAGGAGAACACCACATGCATTCCGTTAATGATGTGCGTAAAGCAAGTAACGGCGCATCTCTCTCGTCTCAAGTTTCCGATGTACATTTTCTCCTTTCTTCCCTTTTATTAATTCCACATGGAGCATTTCATTTACCTTTTTTGCAGACACTCACACAAAAAAAGTGAGCACAAAAAAAAAAGTTTCTTGTTAGCGGAGCGCAATGGCATGACACAAGGAAAAAAATCTAGCGAATAATAGCCATTTTCCGGAATGTTGAAAAGTTGAGAAAAAAGTATAGAAAATGGATGACTATTGCTACATGGATGGAGGAGGGTTTTTTGCACTTTTTCCTCTCTCTCTCTCTCTCTCTCTCTCTCTCTCTCCCTCTCTCTCTTTTGCCGGAAATGATTGAGGAAAAAGAGGATGGAAAAGTCGGCTCTTTAGCCATATCTTGGGTGAACATGTGTGAGTCCGTGTATCATTCGGAGTAATAGCTGGAGAAGCTACAACTTTATACATGTACGTCTATACTCATACTGTATACTATATATTACTAACCTGGCGTTCGTCTCGTAGAAAAAGTTGCCAACTTTTCCCCAATTCTATTTCGTTTATTTTCCAGAACGTATGTGTTCCCCTGCAAATATTAGAATGGCCAACTGTGGCCAAAGATTATGATATGTGCATATACATACAGACATGAAACATGCGGATAGCTGCACACATTTTTTCGCCATTTTTTCTCCTACAACTGTGGCCTTTTCCAGAAGATGAGCTCTCCATTTTCACTCGACATATTGACGACGTGAAGGGGAAAGAGAGAGTGGTTTCCACTGGAAAGTTAAATCACCCAATTATCTCAACTTGAGCTACTTTCTTCAAGTTGCACTTGCCACGACATGCGACAACTCTTCTCAATCACCCTACATAATATACAATACGCATACTCGACTCTTTTTCTCGTACACATGGCATACCTGCATCCACAATCCAGTTAAGGAAATTAGCTAAACTAGACGAAGGGAAAAAGTTGGAGCATTGTTGAGTAGAAAAAGAACATCTTTTCAGATGTTTGAGTGAGATTTTCCCTTTTTTGCGAAAAAAAAAAGTTTTCTTTTCTCGTGTGATGTCGATGTGAGCATCATATCATATTTGTGAGTTAGTGTATCCCGTTTTCTTCTCAACATGGTGTCCTGTCCTCCTTCCTCCAAAAAAATTTATCTTCCACCCACATTCATTCGGGGAATGGTGCGAAGCTCAATTTTTGATGTCTAACTTGTAAACTAGTGAGGTGTGTGATCTATCGTCTTGAGAGAAAAGTGCTCACCTTGCACACCACATCAGCATGCCCGGAATATATATGAATCCGTTCCACCTGTCCCTTTTCACACTCTCTCTGCATATTATACTTTTACCTCTCCTACCTTCTCCCACTTGCTAATTTATGAGTGTGATGATGATTGTGAGAAAAGTCCAATATCCTCGAAAGCACTTCACCCATCCCCTTTCATTTTTCTACCTGTGTGCTCTCCATATGTCGTCAGCCTTCTTCATTTCCTCTCTCTCTCCTTTCATCAATAAAAACGCAGAAGAAGCATGTTACAAAACTTGAGTTTACTTATATCTTTACTCAAACAAAAGAAATTCTCAAAGTTTGAATCCCATTTTCATGGAGGTTCCCTACCAATTCCCCCATGTTTTTCCAGAAGAGAAAAGCGTTCCTTGACATGCAAACGCTATGCATCATTCACATTTCTCTTCATTCCACTCACTCTCCCATTCAGAATGTGATAAGGAAGAGGAGAAATTGAGTAGAACCTTGTTACACATACAGAACGGGATATATACAACTCGGGCGTTAGCTATAGACATTTAGAGTTAAAGATATGTGTTCGACATTCATTCATCAATTTGTTTGCGTATATGTAGCAGCAGCATCAAATCAACCCATCTCTTAATCTTATACCTTGTCCAATGTCCAATATAAACTGGCCAAAATATCAAGATTCTAGCTTCCAAATTAGGTATCGTTGCCGAAGCTTTAAAAGCGGCGAGAACAGAGAGGTGGATTGGATCTGATATATTATATATTTACTAGAAGGTATAGTAGACTTGGGCATATGTACGTCTACACAAGGCTCAAGGGAGAAATCCGGATGTGCAGTGCATTCACTGTCGGCAGACGAAAAGGTTCAGGTATGCGATGGTGATGATGATGATGATGATGACGAGAGGGAAAGGTGGTTCCCTAGTTTTTTGGCGCGGTGGTGGTGAAAGTGGAGGCGAAGCAACATGAAGAGTTATGTTTCTTTTGGGTTTCACTCACTCCGCTCCTCGCTGATGATGTGGCTGCACGCAAAGGCGGTGAGGAACAAGAGAAAACGAAGATATGGGATCACTCCCTTCCTCAAAAAATAGAAACCGAGATCGGTGGGGACTTGTGTGCGTAGGTACACAAAAGTTTCTTTTCCGCTTTCTGCGTTTTCTCTCTTTCTTTCTCTCTCTGGTTGCTTGTTTCCTGCTTCGAGTCTCTCAAGGGGGGATGTTGTTTCCTCTGTAAAATGTGGTCTTTGGGGATCATTTCTTCGCTGAGAAATAGGAAAAAGTAGAAACAAAGCTGGAACTACTTTGTGTGCTTCAAGAAAATCATTCAAATGAATCTCACTTTCTTTTGTCTCTTGTCCTATCAAGAATCACACACTGAAAAAAAATGTCTTTAGGGTGGTCGTGGCAAATGGGTTGTTAACTAATATTTTATTAGCTTGTTTCTATTCCTGTTTCCACTCGCTGATCTTGAAAAGGTGCTCATCCCTCAGTTTACTTTCTCGGCGAAAACAAAGCCTGAAAATGGTGTGACTACAAAGTGAAGTTGAGAGGAGAAGAGAGTAGCGATATATGTGGCATGTCGAGTCATTTTTGGTTTGGAGGAGGTGTGATGAATTGACACGGTGTTTCGCTCAAATTAAAGAAGCTTGTAGGAAATGTAGGAACATCCATTCATTCGATAGAAGGAGAGAGTGAAAGAATAGCCGAGAAAATGTGAGCGAGCCTTTTGATGGCAATAAATTTCCCCTTTTCGCCTTGTCCACAAACTCAGGCCATTGTAGAGAATTTTCTCTTGGAGTTGGAGCAGCGAGCGTGTGTGTATCATGTCCGCCGTATTTTCTCTCTCAAAAGGCAGAAGAGGAACACAGAGGAGAACTCCCGTAACAAAAGTCAACAATACAATTTGGGGGAAATGTATTGCTACACTGGATTTCGGCACGGTTCATTTCCCATTTCTAGCCGCTTCACTTAAGTCACCATTTCCGACAACGTGAACGATAGCATTCTCCAGGCAAGAATGAAGAGGGGTAAATTTTCGGACATTGACAAAACTGCATTATTGGCATGTATGTGTGGATATCGACTCAATATGCATATTTATGTGAGGCAATTTCAATAATGGCGGTCGGCTCAGAAAGAGAGAAAAAAATATCAAAAAAAACTCAGAACGTATTTGTTTGGATGGATGATGTGTGTGCGTAGTAGAAACGTGCTTCTGAATAAATCATGTTATCCAGAGGAAAAAAAATGTATCGATTTTCTGCCCTTTTTTCTTCTTAATCTGCCACCATGTCCAGAGTCCGGAGAGGATTAAGGAGTATGAGAGCATGGCATAATCTGTCGAAAAGTGTGGAATAAGAAATTGAATAAAATGACAGAAAGTGTATTGAAAATTCGAAGGGAAATTTGTGTGGCCGGACCGAATGAGATGGAATGTGAATCGTGCTCACTTTTATTCACCGAAATGAGAACACTTTTGGGATATATTTGTTGGTGGTGTGAGTACAAACTACGTAATGTCATGTGTCATGTCAAAGTGGCATTGTAAAAGTTGGAAGAAAATGAAATGGATGCATTTACACTTTTACACAAGTCACGATGAATCCTAAAGTTTTGTGTGAATTGTAATGAATATATATGATCACGCTACGCACATATTTTCCCTTCCGTTTTCTCATATCTCTCTGCTCAGAACCATCACCGTATTTACGCAAGAAATCAGAGAGAGAGAGAGAAATGCAAAGTAGACATACGCAACTGTTGTAAACGAAAGTCATTTATTCCGTTTCAGCGAATCGTATAATATAACCTTGTGTATACACATGTAGTTTCGTAGTCGGTTTTATTTTTGGGAAATAAGGCAGAAAAAAGAAGCATGTTTGAAGGAAGAAAGGCTTAAAGTTTTTTGAGCGTTTTAGGGAAGAGAGAGAGGGAGAACATCGCCCCAGCCCATCACTCATCATCAAGATCAGGAAAATGTGTAATCTCCGCTCATTTCTCCCCATGAATGCATGATGAATGAATGAATGTTTTTTGGATGTTGTGTACACAGTGAGTGAATGAGATCCATCCCAAGAATGCAGATATATACATGCCCCATCATCAGGCAAAGTGCTCCCCCCAAACTTTTAATCTGGTGAAAAACGTAATGAAATGCGTTTTAAAAGTTCTTCTCCAAACCTAAAAAATATAAGTCTTGTTCCCCATGTTTCCTAAACTCAAGCAAAAGTAATGATTTTTTCAGGAAAAGACTTGCTGACACGCATAAAAAACTTCTGGTTGGTTTGCTGATGCAAGTAGTATTCTTTGAGTGTATTTATGCACTTCCACCGCACACAACACAAGAGAGTGGAAGGAATGAATCATTCACAACTCACAATGTTTGGATTGGAAGGGGGAGTACAAGGGCGCATTAAAAAATCTTTGTGATTCATCAAGATACACATCTACAAGCATAGCGTAATAATCTGGAGATAACGGATATAGCAATAAAGAGTGAGAGAGAGAGAGAGCGTTTAGTGCAAGTCAGTTTCGTTGCAGCGAGAATGTCCTCTCTCACTCTCCCAATTTCCATCTGATAAAATATACATATTATGCGGCTCAGTTGCACTTTCAGTGACATCGACATCATGCGAGTCGAGTGTGAGAAGTTACAATTTGAGTTGAACTTGAACGGGAAAGTCAACTGCAAGTCTATAACTTCATAATAAGGTTGAAGGTAGAGCCAGCGTTGAGTAATGCGAAGCGATGACAAGATAAACGGTGGCTTTTCCAAACTCTAATTCCATTTGCCAGAGCAAGATACACACACACACACAGCACAGCACACATGATGAACGACTTGAGCTTTGAGCTGTCATTAATTATCTTTGTGGAAACTGCCCCTTTCTAATATTTATTTGCTGGAGAAAATCCACTATTATTGCGTCTCTTAATAAATTTTTTCTAATTGAAATTAATGTAGTGAATTCAATGGATTTGGTGGTTTAATAACGTGTAATGTTTTCTTGTTTTTCAGGTAAGAATGACGTTTCATCCATTTCTCCTCAACTTTACTGATGCTAATCACAAGTGACGAAAGGTTCTGTCTCTGATCAAAAATGGAAATCATCATTAAGGCAAATTGTATTACGCAATCATTTTACATTTACGAAACTCGTTCATAAATTTCCCCAAAACACGATGGTCCAATGATGCCATAAATTTTTCCTCGTTTCCAATTCCAATTGAAATTTTGTGAGATATAGCGTTTGAGCACTCATTACGATGATTCACTAAACTCTTTCCCAATTCATCCCAAAAAACTACGGTCATGTGAAGATGGAAGAGAGAGAGAGAGAGAGAGAGAGAGAGAGAGAGTGCATCTACGCGAGGAAAACGGAAGTTGTGAAAATTGAAAGGGGAAGGGCTATCGTCCCAGTCATCATCATCATCCCATTATAATCATCATTTTCCTTTTTATGCCCTCTGCTTTGAAGCGAAAGAGTGTTGTCCTCTCGCACATTCAGCATTCCAATTCTTTTTCGTGATGACCACACGTCGCTGTAGCAGAAACACAATTATTTTCCCTCTGAAACACATACACGTACGCATACTGTGAGTGAGTTTGTGTGCACTATACAGTGACTGATGCACTTTTGTCATCGTATCACGATAAAAAACTACAAACGTAAATTGTAATTTTCATCCATCCATCCATTTGAAACGGTGGCCTGTGGCAGTCTGCCCCTCCCTCCGAGAGAATACTTTTTGGAGGTGAGTTGTGAGTCGTGAGTTATGCTGCCGATGGAAAATGAGGAAATTATGGGTCATCATCAGCACAACTCGACCAAAACAGAGGGAACGTGGAAAGTTGTATATATCTACTCAATAATCCTCATGTCGTTTCACTGCAGACACACTGTGCTTTCGATTAAAATTTCATGCTTCCAAAACGCCACTCATCTACCATTGTCCATGCAATAATTATTTCCTCCGAGAGCAACACCTGGAGAAGTGGGGAAAACTATGTACATTCCATAAATACATAGAGAGCAGCAGCTAATGAATGTCTGTCCTCCGAACCTTTTGTTAATTGCGGTAATGAAGGTATAGACTAGAGTGTTCTCTTTTTTAGGAGACGTACTCCTTTGGCAAACCTACTCTTTTGTGTTACGTGCCATGCTCCAATATTCCCAACGTAGCCTTATCATTACGATCGTTGTGTCATGTATATAGACCGAAATGGTTGTGCAAACTACAGAGAAGGTTTCCCATTTATCATATAATACGCATCACTCTTGCATACATGTGAAATGTCTGTTTTGACCGTTCACTAAAAACTGTTGCAAAACGGTGAAATGATGATTCTATATTTGTAGATAGTGTGCGTCAGGTGAATTATTAGGTTTCATGACAAAGAGCGTTTAGAAAATAACGTTTTTCAACTTTCAGCTCACCACCAATCAGATATTTTTACATGTGCACAATTTCTTTTTGCTTTTTTGTACAAGTCACTCACGATCAATCGCCCATTTCCCTCTTATCAAAAATTCACTCCAATTTTTTTTCAACGTCTCATGCTAGTCTGTCAAAAGTGGAGAGAGCACGCAACCAAACAAACAAAAAAGGATTTAATGGGAAAAAAAAATTTGCCTTGGCTCAATACTATTTTACAACTATATTTGTCAACCTAATTTGTGTTTTGAGGAATATGAGCACGACATGGTGACATTCATAAGCTCCGTCCTTTGTGTGGAGAGATGAGGCTCCTCCACTGGGAATTATTATCCGATTATGATGTGTACAACGGAAAATGCAAATTTTACAAGTGGTCTCCGTCGGAGGACATAAACGGGCGGACCTCACAACACTCTCATTGTTTTTCTCTGAATGTAAAAAGGTGACAAATGCACAAAACACTCGTTCCCATTTAATGGACGTGGGCTTCCATAAAATACTCGCCATAACTCTCTCGTGCGATGAAATGGAATGTGTAGGTGTACGGGGTTTTGACATAAGTTATTAAAATTAATTAGAGAATGAGGTTTGTGGACGGAAAACATATGCATACCTATCACTTTGGAGCTCCCCAAATAGCTTTTAGTTAGCCAACGTCCGCTGTCCACGCTAATCAAGCATTAAATATTGAAGTGAATAAATGTACGTCATACATACATCCCGCTTTTAGGCTACATTTCAGACTGACCTTTCAAAAAAGTATTTCACGAAGAAAATGAAAGAGGAAAATGGTCAATAAAGTGGAGTAGCACAGTGATCATTTACAGTTTTGTTTGTTTGCACTGTTCACCTTTGTTTGCAAAAAGGGAAAATGATAAACTAGTTTTCTTTTTGCACACTTTTGTAATCAATGGGGGAAGGAAGGATGGTTCACACAAAAGAGAAGAGCATGTTGAGAAGATAAAAAGGAGAAAAAATTGTGTGTATCTCATAAGAAAAATGGTGTTACTTGACTATACTGCTTGCTAAGTAAAAAAGGGAATGACACACGACACAAGAGACACAAGAGTTTTGTTAGTTGAAAAAAGAGGAGGAAGAGTGAGAGAGCTCCCACTCGAGCTCAGCAGAGACATAACAAGGATGATCTTTATGATGATGACGGTGCAAAGTAAGCAAGTTTACAAGCTCGCCGCGCCTCATCCCAAGCATCTCTCTCTCTCTCTCGCCCTGGTAAAAAAGGACAAGTGGGACAAAACAAGTCAACTCAACTGTGCTCGCTTTTGCGGCTTGAGTAATTCTTTCCACTTGGTTTCTTTCTTTCTTTTCTCTTTCTTTTTTCAAACTTTTTCCCTTCTTCTCAGACTATTGTAGCCAAAAGAGTAGAGATGGAGGGCGAAAAGTATGTGCAAGTGTGTATATATTGACACATATGTGGATAGAAGGATGTGGGAGACTTGTGTAAATATGCGGATTCCTTTTGTTGTCTGCATGGGAGAGAGAGAGAGAGGAGAGAGAAGAGACTCTGGAGGAGCTATTTATTATGTTCACTTTTGTGCCTCGCTTCCTTTCACATCCCAAAAATAGTCTTAAAATGTGCAGCGCCCAATATACTCCGTCCTATTTCGTATTTACCCTCGGTGGTATGAAGATGGTAGCGGAAGGAGGCAATTTCGCAACATGTTGTTGCTTCAGGAAGAAAGTGAAGCTAATAGTGAAAGTATCTTCACACGTGTGTATCTATTTTGCTTCACATGTTTTCACTTCCGTTTTCCTCACTGACGCCTGGCCTGTTTCCACACACTCACTTTTGGTGTGGACGTGGGTGTGTGTTTATCCCGCGGGACTGAGCGTGGGGAAAACAAAAGCATGTCGAGTTTTACGTAATTGAGGAGGTGAACAATATTCTAGTTATCCTTTCGCATTTTATATTTTTACAATTTTTACAATTTTAAAAATGAATTCTCTACGTTTCCCAACGAAAACAATGGGGAAATAATGGGATTTTAAGTGAACACTGGGTGGCTCGATGTTTCCGCATTGTTTTACACAAAAAATGAGCTGGGATTGAATGTGAGAATGAAGAGAATGAATACGAGGCTAACATTTAATATTGAAATCTCATTTCTACTTCCTTTTCTCCATTTTTCTCTATTTTCTCTCTCTTTCTCTACGTCATCCCAATAATAATATCCTTTTCGCTGTCGTTTACATCTGTTCCAGCTTTCTCCACTATCCACGAATGCAATTTCCCCCCAACCTCAAAAGAAATAGTGGGAATGGAAGCGGAACTGATATCTATGTTTTTAGATACGAGTCCGACGAGACAAAAAAAACTAGAAGCCGGTTCGATATATTTTTCATCTCTGGCTTGCCATCGTGTAATCATATCCTATCATATTTACTCAAGTGTGCAATATTGTGGCATTATTACCAAAAAATCTAAACTTTTTGGTAAAAGATGCACACAGGATTTTTCTTATTTCCTTTCCATTTCGACATTTTTCTTGCATACTTTCAATATATTTGTTTGGGTCTGTGTTCTCTAATGGTTGTGAGGAACAAATGCTGATGACGTGAGGGAGCTTTCTCTACTTCGTAGTGCATATTACGGGAAAATCAACACAAAAATAACGACAATTTGGTTGTATACCTTAAAAGAAAGATTTTGTGTATTCTTATTTGTTTTTTTCTGTCTCTCTTCTTCTCCTTCCCTCATTCACCCATCTCATCTTCCCAAATCCATAATTCAAAGCAAATAAAAGTGGAAAGAGGTTTTTTCTTTTAAAGTGAAGCTCAAAAAATGCATAATAAATGCAACGTTTTCCCCAGAAAAGCGATACTTTTCTAAAGTAAAGAATCTCAAAAAGTAACAAAACACAGCGGGCATAAGTAGCATATATATTCCACAACCCATCATCATCATAAAGTTTCATGAACGATTCCATTTTCTTTTTTATACACTTTTCCTTCTAACAATATCATATTGTACACATTTCTCTCAAAGGATTTGCAATTGAGTCTCATAAACTTGCAACATTTTTTCTCTCCCTGAAATCAGTTTTCTTTGCCAACCCTTGTTTGTAACATCAATATTCCATATATTCTGCGAGATAGTAACGGTAACTTCATCAAGACACGAAATTCTCTCCAACTTTTTTTTTAAATCTAGTTTTTTCTACTTCTCCCCAAAAAACACTTGAAAGTCACCTGCTTCACATTCGCTCCCCGAGTAGATTTCCCGTTCCATCATATCCTGAGTTTTCCCCAGTCATAATATAAACTTGTGGCTCATCAACGCATCGTCAGAGGGGAACTGCCGCGTTGCCGTATGTGTCTTGGTTGGAAAGAGAGAGAGAGGTTCATCCACAAATCCCGAGTCCTCTCTTCATTTCCCTTGTTACATCCTTATCGTGATCATCAAGAGCTCTTGTGTCGACGTCGTGCTACTTCCTGAGAAATCCGGAAATCTCTCCGCTCATGCCTTTCACCATCTCTCTGTCACACATTCCATATTTCATCTCCGTGTTTCCACCATCAAAACTTTCCACCCAACACAAAAACCGCGTCATTGTTATACGAAGCTAGAGCTAGACACACATAAAAAACAATAATTCACAAGGCATATTTATGCAAAAAAAGATAAGCATGGAGAATATAGTTTCCTCTCACAAAGCATATACTCCCTTTTCATCAACTTTCCCCTGTGATGGTGATGATGATGATGATGATGCAAATTGAAAAAGCGAAAAAGCTGATGCCGAAGGATATCAAGTATGGAAATGTCATTGTTTTTAGCCGCCGCCGCCACTTGTGAATCTTGCTGATAATGAGGAAACGATGTATGTGAGAATGTGAGGGTGATGTGATATGGTGACATGGCTTCACTACACAACTCCACATTGCAAACTATATGTACATTCTTGGTGAGGGTGACAACTGTGTGTGCTCCATTTGGATATCCGTGTATGCTGGAGGCGATTCACAGGGCGACATGACACACTTGCTCTCATCATTCGAAAACCTGGTTGGCGAGAGAAATATGTTTGTGTCCCTGGATCACTTCCCTCTTTGTCCAGAGATAAACTACAAAAGAGTGTACATCTCCACTGAAGGAAATTGGAAGAGTCTACATTTATTTCGGCTCAAATTTATTCACTCTCGCTTCACATTTTTTTGCACTTTTTCCGAAACAAAGAAACATCTCTACTTTCCACCATGAATTCTTGGTAATTTTCACTACCCCAGATTATATTTGGCGACAAAAGGTTGCGAAACAAACGAAACAGTGTGTATTTTCTCATTTCAAATCCAGCCCTTTCATCTTCCTCTCTCCCCACACATTAGCCATGCATTGCCATCTCTTATCCCAGCAAAAATTCCACGACTCTCCATCATCTCTATATGATAATCACACCCAAGTCTACAAGAGACTGGGGACTTTTTACTTAAAAAGCCTGAATTGAGGCGGCATCAATAACATCATCAACATATTCTTCATCAAACCCACTCACACATCTTCCCTCTTTTCCTCGAACGGATCAGAAGAAGAAAAAAAAGGGGAAAGAAGTTTTTTAAAAGCAGTCTAGTGTTCAATTTCCCATAATCTCTGGCAATTCCAACAGCCCCGGGCAGGTTTGTCTTTTAAGAGAGGCGTAGTCAAAAAAAGGTGTGATGATGATGTTTCCTCATCATCATACACTTACAAATGCTTTGATGTGACGGACGAGCGTGAAAAAAGTTTTTTTTCCTTCACATTTTGTTACAAAACGCTTGAAACACATACGGGCTTGAAAATTACTTATGCTGTGGATTTCACAGAGAAAAAGGTATTGTTCCAGATGATTATACGTGTGGGATGGAATAGAGGAAGTGAAGCTCGTCCCCACACCACACTCTCACCTTCTCCCTCTTAAGCTGTTGAGTAAGAAATTGAAAAAAGGAGAGAAAGTGAGAATGCTGCTCGCTGCTCGTCATGCACAATGCATGATTCATGAAGCACTATATGCCTCCATCGCATCGTCGTCATCAGAGTGATTGTCGAAAGTGCGGGGAGCTTTCCACTCTCCACTTTTTCTCCATGAATTTATTTTTTTTCTCCCGACTCTTCTTATGTCGAAGGAAAAAGTGAGGATGAAGGAGATGCCTCAATCTGTATGCATGCTTTGTACGTGTGAGTCTCTCTCTCTGAGAAGAGCCTTTCCTCTATTTTTTGTCTCCTCAGCGAAAAAAAAGTAGAAGAAGAAAGCTCATCCCTCTCACGATCATACTGGAGAGAAGGATAAAGATGGAAATTTTTTTTCGCTGTAGAAGTGAAAATGTATATGGATACATATATCTACTTTCTTATGCAAAAAGTATTCATTCCAAACTCAAAGAAGCTGCCATTTAAATGAGCTCCTCATCCAAGCTGGTTTCGTATTTTCCTCCAGACTCCAGCTCGCGTGTCGTGGAGAAACTGAAACTGGGAATTATGAGGTGAAAGTGGAGCTTATGAGAGCGAGTATAAATGTGTATTGATAGGGTTTGAGTGAAAAGGAGGAGAAAGGGATATTGTTATTCGTGTCCGTAATGAACGCACTTTCCCTTCCATTTTATCCACTTTTTCAAAGGACCACGATGGAAATGAAGTTGTACACAATGTGGCATAATATTATGTGAGAGAGCTGAAGCTGACGATGTGTGTATACCTATATCCCGGGCACGTATATTGGAAATCTGCGAAGAGAGAATGGAATCAATAGAGAAAAAGGACTAGAGTATAAAATATGCGAGATAACAAAGGAAAATCAGTCTTCCATATGCGAAATTTCCATAATAAGCTCGAATATGTAATATTCTGTGGGGAACATTTTTGAATGGGAAAGTGA
>JAQFZW010001406.1:0-27641 GCA_034687055.1 Heteromurus nitidus
CTATGATAACGTTATCAAAGGGGGTGGGTAGGTAGGTCGTTCGATATATAACGATTGATAACAAGGTAGGTAGGTAGGGTCAAAATTACGTATTTTTTGTATAACGTAATTATAGTATCGTCCCTTACGAATTCGGATTGGTAATGAAAAATATAATCTAAACTATAAAGTAGATATGTACATAAACAAAATCATGACATCCACGTGGAATTAATTAAATTAGAATTAAATTAACGATGGATTTTTATTCTTTCAGATGGAAGTAAACAGATAACGAAAATATATGCAACCAGAATCGGTTAGAATTAGTCCTTAATTAATTAATTAGAACCAGAATTAGTCCTTAATTATGGTAGCATACTGCTAACGTATTAACTCTTAATTTATAGGATCTAGTGATAAAGTGATTGCCTAGAATCCAACTCTTAAAACACTGAAGACAAAGAGTAGTAGATCTTGCACCATGTGAGCTTAAATGCATGCAAACATATGATTTTTATAGACTACGAGACAATTTAATTCCTGGATTCGTTAAAAGATCTTCCTTCTCTCGCAACTCATGGGCATTAAAAACGCATCTCTGCATTTGTTTCGGGGGATCAGTTGGTGTTTTAAAATAGAATGGTTGAAGTAGAAATGAAAGGGAGAGATACAATTTAGTGTAATCTTGCACATTTACACGCGTTGCTTTTCATATGCTTTCAATTTCACACCAAGTGCATCCTGGCGTAGAAAAGGATGAACTACGTACGTGCAACGCTATCTTCGAGCATTGAGGTATAGAACGGTTATAAAAGCTTTGTATGCCCACCTTCGGACAACGTCGAAAGAGGTCCTTGTTTGCATTTGCTAATTTACTTTACGCTAACACATTTAAACTTTCTACGCCCACGTTCACGTTACTTCAAACTCCTTATAAACTAAGTTTGAGATGATGAGCTTGCAGAACGTTCCCCGACAAGGGGACTATGTCCGTGGGAAATTTATGGGCTTGAAAAATATTCGGTTTGAAGGGGAAATTTTTACCCTGGAACTTTCTGCAAGCCATCCCCAAATCAGATCATTCACAAGTGTCATACCCTCATACTATATTTGTGGTGATTCAAGCGACCGAGATTTTAACGCTGCCATTGCCATTCCATTCCAACCTTGTTACTAAATTTCTATGCAATGCAGGTAAGCAAGTCAAGGGCAGTTTTTGTTTATCCCAGGGAGAATGTGTATGATCAAGGCAGTCAATGTCAATGGAATTACACAACTGGAGTCTACAATAGTCTAGGTAGACTCCAGTAGTTTATTGTGTATTTACATTGATTATTGACTAGTTTGACTTGACTACATTGTGTCTGATATATCCCATTTGAGAGGAATGTCCGACGTCCAACCCACAGACGTATATTACGGTCCTATAAGAATCTACCCTAACGATGCTTAAATTATTATTATGCAAAGAAGTCAAATAATTGTGTTCGTCTGCTGGAAATTGGAAATCAAAAATAATCATTGGCTTAAATTACGTAGCTGTGAAGCAAGTGCAAAATATCTTTGGTAGCTTTTTTGCTACCTAATTAAAGCGATATATCGACTCGAATGACTACAAGCTTCTTACGCTTTGCCGACGCAGTTGTAAAGAATCATGTCATGAAAAGCAGAAGGTGGAAGGTAAGGTAAGGTGTTACTTTTTCAAGCACCTCACCTCTTGATGCTATCATAATACTGGCAGGACATTCCCGCAGTAATGTATCATATTGTACTTACGATTAGTGCTTGCTCCCATGTACCTTATAGCCAGCAATGCAAAGGTGCGTAAAGGTCACAACAAACTCATGGGTCCATTTCTGATCCTAACTAACCAACTAGTTTAACAAAAATTATCACATGATTCCAAGTGCACACTCGCGAACAAAAAGAATCTCATCATTTTACATCAAGTGGCATGGAAGGAGACTCTTTCTTCTTATAGAGATGCATATGATTACTATCACTATCCCATTATTGGAATAGAGGATGCGGTAAGGATCGCAGACCTGAGTTTATAGTGCTGGCGTGGATAATTTTTGAGGAACCGACTTCCATTCTCATTGTTTTCAAGCGAAGCTAACATGGTTTGAACCATTGCCTGCCTTGTGACTTGCTAATTAAGTGAACTACATGGATAGGTTAAAAAGTTAGGATAGGGAATAGATCAAAATTGTCACTCGCAGATACATCATCTCGTAGTTAAAGCTTAGCATACGTCAGCTAAGAGCAAACTTAGCTTAAATGGAATTTTGAAAATTTGTTGTGAGTACCTTACCAGAATCGGATGTCGGTGATACAATGAAGGTTCAATCAATCTAGTTGTAGTTCAGCCATCGATTAGTCAGTTGTCAGTACCGGATTCTATCGTGAAGTTCCATGCAGTTGGCAGTGTTTGGAAGCATTACCATCGGTCTAGTGTGTCTGTATCTACATGTGCACACTGTGCAACTGTGCACACGGTGTTTGTGTATCTACCTGTTCTAGTATTTGTTCCAGGTGTGGCACTAGTTTATATCTGCGTAGCAATCACTGAACTTGTTCTTTTTTTCGGTGACTCTGTTCCTATATCCTAAACAGGAGGCATTGTGTGAAAAGTAGGATTTTTTGCAAACAATTAAAGTAATCATCACCGTCACTGATCACAGGAAGAAAAATGCCGACTCAACATCCGCTGTTCTCGTTGGTACTGGCGCCACTGGTGTACTCCATAATCGCAATTATGTACAGCAACACCGAAATCTACAATAGTTTGGACAAAGCCTCCGATTCCATTGATGCGATGAGGTCAGCGAGAAGTGCTCCAGACACTTTTGATTTCATTATAGGTAAGCGATGATTAAAATCCTGAACTAACGACTTGGACTGACACACGTCCCACCATTTCTTGACCCGTGCGATCTAGTTTTCAATGTTTTTACCGTATCACAATCACAGCACAAAGCAAAACACAAAAATTCTAACGATATATGATATAGTAATAGTGGGATATGGACGAAGTTCAAGATAAACTAGAAAATATATCAACATTTTGAATTAGATTTTCAACTATCATAAGAATTAGCCAGGAAACTTGTCGTATTCCGTAACTTTGTTCCCTAAAATTCTAAACTTTTTACAACAACTGCGCAATTTCTCTCTCCAAGTGCCGCGCTTATTGCCGCTTATCTAAAGCACTTTTTTATGTACATGTCCATGCACGCACGCACTGATTTTATGCACACGATGCATTCACGACAAAAATTTAAGAGGGGAAGGGGATAACATAGAGAAAACAGGACGAACTCATATGCATTAGATTGTAGATTGATAAGATGCATAATGAAAATGAGAAGACGTGGGTGGTCTCAAACTGTCTATGTCTTCCAGTTATGCATATTATATCCAGGTCAATATTGGTGTGTGGATATGTGTATATACCACTTTAAAACATACAGTGACCAATTATAAATTTGGGCGCGATTGTTATGACTTTGCCGGCGAGATGTTGATAATAAAGTTGAGAGATCCTCCGGATATACTTGTTTTGAACTTATGCATTTCTTTTTGGAATTCAAGTGTCAACTGTGCCAAATCTAGTTAAAATAATTCATAATTATAATTAGCGGTGATGTTCATTAAGCATTTATTTTTCTTCTATCCGATGTTCATAGTGGGATCTGGTTCATCTGGAGCAGTTGTCGCCAATCGGTTGGCGCATCATTATCGCGTTCTCCTCCTTGAAGCTGGAGGGGAACAACAAGGTGGCATGTATATTCCATCAATGTCACTGCTACTCCTGAATCGACCTTTTGTTGACTGGTCACATGTGACTGTGAAGCAAACAATGGCTTGTGGTGCTCTAAAGGAACAGGTAAAGTACCTAATATAGTATATGGAATGTCAAGTCAATGTCGAATTTGATATACATATACTCATTTGTCTGATTTTTTACGAACGAGATCAGCAAAACATTTCCTCAAAATTAGTCTTACTTGTCTATCATCCTAATAATTATGCAGTCGGCAATGGAATCCTATATGCAAACTACTTTATTTCAAGTTTTCTTGCATAGAGCTGAGTCAAGCAGGCGTCAAGGTTCACTGAATGCTGCTGAATTCTTGACCAAAGTACGCTCATTCATGGTCAAGAACAGGCCAAGTTGTCAATGTTAGTTATCTGGTAAACCATTTAGCGATACTATATATTGTACTATAACACCTTGCACTTTGTTCAACTTAATTGTGCAGTTAGTTGAATGTTGAATTGCGAAAGGTATATAGTATATATGTATTTCCTTTTAATGTATAACACATAATGAACTTGACTATGAAACGCTTATCAGAGTTTGTTTTTGTTTTGATTATTTGGTAATGACAATGAATTTACAAATTACGAATTAATGCCGGATATGCTGTTTTATGCTATGCAAAAACATTTCCTCTTTTTGTGCGAAAATGTAATAAGCTTTGTAATTTTTTTCGTTCCAGAGAGCTGGCTGGTCTGCAGGAAAGGGTTTAGGGGGCACTTCTACCATCAACTTCTTAATCTACTTACGTGGCCATCCAAAGGATTATGACAACTGGGCAAATATGACCGGCGACAGAAGCTGGAGTTATGAAGGTGTCCTTCCTCATTTTAAAGCGATTGAAGACTTTGTTGGGACAACGGATGCAGGTTAGCATTAAATTATTAAATTAAGGGAGCTTGATTCTTGATTACTATTTTTAAGACTGTAATCTCGTCCTCAGCTAAACAACGAGGCGGAAAGGATTATGATCAATTGTGTATTACATATTTCATATGACTTTAATTATTCATGACTTGTGAACCCAAATTGCAGAGTATGCACACGGCCGTGGTGGAGATGTCGAGGTTGGGCCACCGCCATACGAAGGCATGAGAGACTACTTTGTTCGCGCAGGGCAAGAAATGGGCTACCCCAGGAAAGACTTGGCAGGATATTATGACGAAGGTATATTGCATTGGGAAATGCGACTTAATTTAAAGCTATTCGCTTTGTAGAATGGTTAATGAATGGTTTTGAATTTAAATACGTACCTCATTTTTAGCAAATGACTTATTCAGATTTCAGATTCGTGACTTTTGTACTTTAACATGATATTGCTTAATTGTTGTATAGGATTCGACTATATCAACTATAACATGAAGAACGGCCGCCGACAGAGCACCTACAGTGCATTCATCGAGCCCGTTCGAAACAAGGGACTAACAATCTACAAGTATTCAGAGGTGACACGTATTCTCCTCAGAGGGGATGCCAATGAAGCTTATGGAGTAGAATACTTGAGGCACGGAGTGAAGAGAGTGTCTTTGGCAAAGCGAGAAGTAATTGTGTCCGCTGGGGCGATCCAGTCCCCAAAAATTCTCATGCATTCAGGAATAGGTCCTAAAAGTCACCTGGAATCTTTTGGGGTATGAATATATGCAGTTTTATGGAAGGGGAAGGGATGTGTGTCAGAAATCTTGGAAATGATGGATTTCATGATTTTGATCTTTTCTTTGTAGATTGTGCCAAAAGTTGACCTTCCCGTTGGGAAAAATCTGCAAGACCATATTTCAGTGTATCTCGGTCCTTTCATTATGGACAAGCCTGTGTCAATGCTACTAGATCGTGACATAAACACGCAAACGATGGAAGATTTCATGAGGTACGGAACTGGACCTGTAACCACCACAGGTGTGGAGGCGACGGGACTAATTTCAACTAGCTATGCTAAAGCCGAAGGACTAGGCAACTGGCCGGATATTCATTTCATCCTTCTTGGAACAGGAATTTACCAAAAAATGGCAGAGGATTTTGCACACGCGTTTCACGTCGATGAAGCCTCACTTAAAAAGTATTTTGCTCATGCAAAGGGAAAAGACTCGTTTCAAATTATCGTTTCCCTTGCTCGACCTCGACAAAGGGGTGAAATGCTTCTCCGAAGTGGGGACCCATTAGATTCAATGGATATCGATCCAAAATACTTTCAGAATGAAAGGGACGTTAAAGTTTTGGTGGAAGGAATGAAGAGAGCTGTCGACTTGGTGGAGAACACCACTGTTTTCCAAGAGTTAGGAGCACGGTTTACAGATGAGAGGTTTCCAGGTTGCGAAGATGTTCCTTTTAGAAGTGACGAATATTGGGAGTGTTTCGCAAGGCAGTATTCCATTACACTTCATCATATTGTAGGCAGTTGCTCCATGGGGAGACCGGACTCGCAGCAAGCTGTGGTGGATACACAATTACGAGTTTTAGGAACGAAACGGCTTAGAGTTGTAGATGCATCAGTGATGCCGGTTGTGCCACTCACCAATATTCACCCCATTTGCATGATGGTTGGGGAGAAGGGTGCTTCGATGATTTTGGAGTCATGGAAGGATGCGAACGCATTATGATAGGATGGGAATTGAGGGTGACGACAAAATAAAATATCATCACAAAGGTGGTTCATGTATAGAATCTATTATGTATTATTTAACTTTATAGTTAGTTAATTAGTTAGCTCTAATTTGCTAATTTCATGGAAATTGATCAATTTCATTGAAGCTGGACCAGATTCCACATTTTTACATATATACATCAGATAATCAAAGACCCATTATAGTTCGCAAACTCGCAAATATTGTTAATTAGATCAGTATTATGAATACGAACTGTAATAAAATATGCATGCAAAGTGCAAAGCAAACGTGCTCAGCTAATTTAAAACACCAATATGTATTCCGTTTGCAAATAACGAGGATTATCCTGCCAATCGTCGCTAGCCAATATTTTCTTGAATCTAGCAATCTATGTATGATGTTTTGGCTACTGGGATAATTCTTACGTATCGTTATGTTTGAATTGAACCGATTTCATCGTGGTAAGCATTGGAAATATCGTATGAAGGAACTAACGAAGCATAGGGAATTCCAAGACATAAAAATGTTTCACAAGAAGCTGGACAGACATATTTATTCATTTCAAGATCAAAATCATCATATTAGCACAGTTCCATACTTTTAACGAGGTACGTAAAGGATTATATATGTACTTTAACAATTTATCTAAATAATATATATGAAATATCTATATGTTCCCAAAATCGCATGTTAACTATAATTATTATTGGGATACGCTGGCCGTTAATTCAATATCGAAATCTTTCAATTGCTTTTCGCTCTGATGGTTCAGGTAGCCGATGGGAATGGACAGAGGAGGATCTTGAATGAGCATTTTCAGCTTCCGGAAGTGGGTGGGATTGCCTTTCCATATCCAAGAGTAATCGCAGTCCTGCAAAAATTACAAGAAACCCGGATTTGTAAGTACAATTTCCCATTAGGCAAGTAGATATTAAAGATTATTACAAGTTTGAACTTGCAATTATTTTAAACGCACAGGAATATTAACTTCAATCTGGATATTGGTGAATAGTTCATCATCCAAGGAGTCTCCTATGTACAAACAGAAAAAGTCAATGTGTCCAGCCCCACTTCTCCTGCGTGAAACCACCTTGCAAAGGATAAACATGCTCTTTGTAACTTTGAAGTCCACCTCCCACGGGAACACTTGCGCTTTCCAATTGCTCTCCGGGATCAAGTTTCCCAGCTCTCGGTTGACTTTATGAAAGGTCCACCTACACTCCTTGCCCTTGAATGGTTTGATCTTGTGGTTGTCGACGAAATGTTTGAAAACCAGAGATGGATTACTACTTTCGAACCCGCATTTGTCATTGAAGTGGAGAAGTCGACATATATTGAGAGGTCTGTTGGCAAAATGAAAGCATTCCGGAATCTGGTATGTAAAAATTGTCGAAGGAACGATTACAATAGAAAAGAACATGCTTTAGATAGAATATGATTTACCCGAAGTTACAAATTTCCGTATGCTTATCAAGGTCCTTGGCGCACAGTTTTGCACGGCAGCCCTCCCTTCGGTAGATGCATGTAAGTTCCAGGCGTTGCAACATGTCCTCCACGACGCGGTTTCTAATTTTCTCGTTTTCGAATGGAACCTGACAATGCGGACACTTCAGAACTCCACTACTGCAACAGTTATCGCAGATGGTGTGGCCGTTCCAGCACTGATAAACGTGACCTTCTGGAAGTTCCGAGCAGACTGGACAACGCAGATAATGTAATGTGGATTCATCGGCGTCCGCCATTTTGGAAGGTTAGGAAATTACATTCACTTCGGGCGCACTGAGGTATATATGAATGAAAAGTTTCTTGACTGACACAAGAGAATAGGCAACGAAAATTCTAAAAACGAATGGTCATCATCGCATCACAATATCACATGTATTTCACAGTACATATGTCCTTGTTTGAAATTGAGCACTTTAGATATGGCTTAGAAATTAGAAGTTACTGTCCCGCCGGTACTGTGCTGAAGGATAAAACCGCCGAAACCGCCATTTGAAAAGCATGACAACGCACAAAGTTTTATCCTTCAGCACAGTACCGGGACAGTAGTTTGTCGTTTTTTTGAAGATCGTAGTGACAGTGTAACGTAACGATGACAACCTAAACAAATGTGCTAGAGGAAAACTGAAAGTCATGGCTAGTGGCCACCTTGGGTACCTTTTAGTCAAAGCTTTTAGTAGGGTAGATACAGCTAATTATTGAGAAATAATGTAGTTTTAGCATTCATGTTTCAACTTCAACGCTTTCTTTTATTCATATAGCAATCAAGTCAAAATGCACCAACGCAAAATCACAGCATGCCATAAATAAAAATCCAAACTCCACTCATAAATATCGTAGCGCACACGCACCCGAACAAATTCGAAATCCATAAACCCAAGCCTGATCGAATATTGTTAACAATTCTGGGCATATACTACGTGGCTATGGCTAAAACATTCGTTTCACTGTAATATTTTTGACAAGGGACATAATGAAGACAATGCTTTCCATACTCATATTGGATGGAGTGCTGAGTGCTCATATTACGTATACCGTATTTAAAACATGAACCAAATCAAACTAACATTTGATCATTTCAAATTTCTCTGGAGAGAACTACCCGTATAAATCTGTTAAACACCTAAATCCATATTTACGTATTGCAGATTAAGTTTTTCGCTTAACACATATATCATGACATGAGCGTAGAAATAGCATTTCAAGTTTAAAACACTAAAATAGATTTTCATCTATGTAATCTCAATATCAATTTTTCACGAAGTTGAAGATTGAAGATGCTCACATCATATTAACATGTCTAAACATATGAGTTCCTTGGCTCACATTTAATTTACCTCAAATTGAAGGCAATTTTTGGAAGGCTATCTTCCTCTTAAGAACGGATTCTTCTGTTAACAGTATGCTCACTTCAACAATTGAATTGAGTGAGGAACACAGAAACATTAAAAGGATTACTTCGATGCATGTTATTGCATCGAAGCATATTTAAAGTAAAAACAACGCTTATTTCGTACTTCACTCGTCTCATTTACTCATTCACGCACATTTTCTTTTCCCACATAACTTTTTTGTCGAGGTATATCTTCAGTATTTAATACCAGCCAGGAAGGGTATCCAGCTCATCTTGTCTTGTCATGTTATCATCAAAAACATACCTTACAGTTAGAGAACACACTCTGTTTGAAGAAATCTTACAATTTAAGCTATATATAACCTGTCATATCAAACTACACCATCCACATGTACATTAAACTACACACTATCGAAGATTTTGTACATCAGTCTAGTAAGGAGCATTTACGACTTACTATCTTTGTAATACTTGCATAACGTCAATCCTACCACTAAATAACAACATGGCCTTATTAAATTACTACATACTCCGGTGGATAATTAAAAATGAATATCATGTATAAACTGAACTTTATACTCATCATTATCTTCGTCACGGATAAGGTTTAAAACGGCCACTTCGAATGTACGTTTTCCACGTGTCCAACACAAACTGAGCGCCCCTCTCCCCAATCATAATGGTGGGGCCGTTGGTGTTGACTGTGACAACAAATGGCATGATGCCGGCATCTATAACTCTCAATCGCTTTGTTCCTTGCACCCTGAGCTCAGAGTCGACCACAGCTCTGGGATCTCCTCTCGGTCCCATCGCTGTTGTTCCCGAGTAGTGATAAATGCTCACTGAATAATGTCTGACAAAACACTCCCAATACGCGTCACTTCGGAATTCCACATGTCTGCAGGGTGGAAATGGCACTGGAGAGAGTCGACTCCCTACCCTTCGAAAGGCAGGAGAATTTTCTGACATGTAGACGGCTCTTTTGCAACCTGTGGAAAGTCAGTGTTGAATGTATAAATTTCAACTTGTGTAACATATACTATTTTGTAAACAAGTAAAAATATTTTAAAGTTATTTACCTTCAACCATAACTTTAATATCAGAGCCGTCGGGATCCTCGAAGTATCTCGCGTCGAAAATGGGAGTATCCCTATAGTCCGCTGACTTGAGCAACATTTCCCCTCTGGCTCGAGGTCTACTGAGCATGACTGTGATTTGGAAGGCATCTCGCCCTTTAACCGGCTCGAAAAACTTGCGCAACACGTCATATCTGACGTTGAAGGCGTGGGAAAATGTCTCGTCAATTACTCTCCAGTTGCCCAACCCGAGGAACATCCATTGCGTGTCTGGCCAGTCAGAATTCCCTTCTTCGTGGGCACGGTGTGAAGTGAAGAAGGCATTCGCGTGGATCCCTGTTGTTGTCAGAGTCCCTGTCCCGTTGTTGACGAAGCGTGCAGTGTTAATGAGGTTGGCGTCACGGTCCAAGTTGAAGGATTTTGGTGCGTTCACAATGAAAGGGCCTGGGAAGGTGCCTATGTGGTCTTGAATGTTTTTCCCTACTGGAGCATCAACCAAGTTTTTTATCTGAAAAATAATAAAATATTTCCATTTAGCACACGAGCACAGGAAATAATGCGTCATTACAAGTTTCACGTACTCCTAAAGATTCCAAATGGTCTTTTGGTCCAATCCCAGAGAGCATCAATAATTTAGCAGAGTCCAAGGAGCCAGCACTCAAAATCACCTCTTTCGATGCGAAGGCTACCCGTCTCCTCCCATGTCGAATATACTCCACTCCGTATGCCTCGTTGTTGTCGCCCCGAAATAACACCTGAAATAGAAATTAGTTCTCATTATAATTATTAACGCATGGAATATGAGCTGGGGTAGATGTGTTTTCGATTTAGAAAATATACTCGTAAATGAACTCGAAAATCCAAGGATGAATGTATAGGTGAATACAAATTTGTAACTTCATCTCAATGCACAATTGACAACATGTCTAACAAACGAATTTTAGTTCGTTTTCTCTTACGCTTTAGTACTCATTCCAATCCCATAGTATAACTTAATTTTTTATTAGTTTTAAATAAACTATTTGTCTCGTTTTATTTTTAAAAAATTGGTGCTCAGAACACGTGTCGTCATTGACAGACAGTCTCAGATTAACGCGAACACTTCAAGTCATCATTGCACCGTTGGTAGGATTCGAACCCGTGGCACCACTTTCTTACACCGCTGGTGTAACACCAGTGAGCCATCTGGCCAACTTAAAATTTTGTGTATTGAATTCCTTGCTTTATATGCTCTCACCCGGAAGTGATTTCGTTTAACATGAATATAATAACATTATGTAAATGGCATCAAGACATGTACAACAAATAAGTAATACGTGAACTGTTGCATGCGTATAGTGTTAGTTTCACCGAATATTCGTTTTTTTCTAATAAAGTAATAACTCTCAGGTTAAATACAGAGTTAATTAGGTCGACTTTTGCTGTCAAACATCTCATATCTCATAGTCGCTGTGAAGTATGGTGACAAAATGAAACAAAAATTCGTTTCTCAGGTAGAGCTTTAAATAAGTCACGTGCAAGATGACCTCAGTACGATGAGGAAAGCTATCTTTGCACCGTTGAACGGATTCGAACCTGTGCCAACACTCCTTCTGCTTCGCCGCATTCGCCAGTGTGCCAAAGTGGCATTTTTATAATCTTTATATGTCAAACCGAAAGTTATTTAAGAAGTATCACACTGTGAGAAATTTTAGAATCCTACCCTAATCTAATGGCCCTCTTTAAAATTTCGGAGGTGTGTACCTAAAAATAAAGTGTTCACCAGTAGTTCCACATTGTTACATATACCATGAAAAAGTTGTATATGATATACCCTCAAGTTTTATGAATTCTCGCCCATGTAACAAATTTTTTTGAAGGACATTATTGAAATCGCTTTTTAAATCTTATTATAGAAAATGATTCTCCATCACTTTCATACCCTTCGGAGAATCTTAAAAGTTGATGTGTCCTATTCTTCTGTGAACATGAGTTTCGTCATATGAGCAAGCATAGAATTAGTATTTGTTTCAGAAACGTATTCGTCATTCATCTAGTTTGACGTTACTGCATATTGCTTGCCTTCGGCCTCCTTGGCGTGAGGTGCCACTGCAATTTTCTGTTTATCGAAATGGAACCAATGAGCAGACATAGACGCGCTCTATAATTATCATCATTTTTTCCGTTGCTACTTGCAAAGACTATTTAACATTAGTATTTACGAAACGCTCGTCTCCCATTATCATCCCACACTTTGCAAAACACGGCATCCTCATCCACGTATACATATCGCAATCCCACATAATATATCCACCTGTAATAATTTAAACACATATAAAATCTATTTTGGTAATTTTACCTTGTAAACCCTCGCATATCTCAAAATGGTGAGTGTTTTCCTATGCAAAATGGGCTCCAAGAAGGAGCTGTAAGTGCTCTGCCGCCTTCCATTCCGTTGAGTGTACGTAACAGCAGCCGCACCTAGGCACAGAAATTACATATCCAACTTTTAAAATACCATTACCAACACAATTAAATTATGTATCTGTGAGGCAAAAGTGCACTACACTCCATAATGAAAATCTGTCTCCTTTGCCACTATATGCTTCACGCGATGCCTCAAGGGCTAAACTCCGGTAATGGTAAAGAACTTGGGTTGAAGGAGTCTAAAAAATTATTTTTCACAAGCTACAAAGCATTACATAACGACAAGGAAATTATTGTGAAGTAACCTTCTCTGTAGGGTGCATTAAGGTCTACTCTTGGAATCCCATTCCATTCGCAACCCTGAAGGAACTCTTCAACAAGTGGTTGATACGGCGGCTTGCCCACCGTCTGAAAGCCATTCTTGTGATGAAAGTATGCTGAAATGTATTGAATTAGATAAATATACATAACACATTTCATGGCTCATTATTAGAAATTAACAATTGGCAAGAAAATGAGCGCTGAAATGAACAATTATATGAAATTGCCTTGCTTGTCAATATTGCTTGCATCTTGTCAAACTGTTGACTTTAACTTGTAATAATTAATCACACACTTACGTTCCCAGACATCATTAGGATTTGTTTCGCAGCTCACACAATAATCCTCAGATTTGAGGAAGAATGGCAGCAAATTCTTGTAACTCCACCGTTCATCCCCTGTTACATTCGCCCAGTTTTCATAGTCTGTAATTACGCATAGGAATCGAAAAGGTATTAAGGAGGAAGTAATGTGTGAAACAACTTTACTTTAAAAAATTAAACAATACCTCTTGGATGACCTCTTAAGTAAACCATAAGATTGAGTGTACTTGATCCGCCCAGACCTCTACCTCGTGACCAGCTACTTTGCTGTGAACGTTAAAAGAACAATTAGTTGGAAAATGTGTCAATTCAAGTTTCGATGCGGCTAATTCGGTTTGTATTCATGTAATATAATTAACTATGCCAAATCAAAATTAGTAAGGCTCAGCCAAATGACTTTTTATTGCTTTTGCATACGCTCATGCCTAAATTGGAAAATGCATTTTGAAAGTCGATAAAAATTAATACGTAAAGGAATCCCAGTTTGAAACGTGCCATCGTCTAATATCGTTTGTCAGTAAGCATGAATTATTTAAAGGGGAACATGTACACTTCAAAGTAAACAAAAAATTGCACATCGACACCTGCACAAAGTTAACAGCATGATAATACTTGATGTATTATCATACATCCTTGTGCAAATGTGTACTTCATACATATTATAACTATTCGCACTCACTCAACTATATGCATAACTCATTAGCGCTTAATAGCTGCGAGCTTTCAGTAAACAAGCGTGTGGCACTGATTATACGACGCCATAACTCATGTCTGTGTGAAATCAGAAAGCATACACACAAAATGCAATGAGATAAAACTTTTAGTTGAGTTGAGCCATCAATTATGTATGAGAGAGCTTGTGCTATATAAAGGTTTCATTCAGTTCGAAAATAGTACCTAAATTTGGCCGTATATGTACAGAAGTTCGTAGTAATATCACAAGTGTTAGGAACATTCTACTCACCCGGTTATTTAAAGACAAACACGACGACCTTTGAGGGATCGTCCTGTACATGTAGTCATTCTCTGGATAGTTCAGTAGAATGGTGGCTAAAGCCGGAATGAAACTGAGAGGATTGGGGTTTCCTCCTCGTTCCAATAAAAGCACATTGAAATGCTCTGATAATCTGTTAGCCACCACTGCCCCAGCAGATCCTGCTCCCACTGAAAAACCAAAAAAATATATATAATTTCATTTAAGCAACTCAAAGTCATATTACGTGAATATTGCACATGAGAAAACGTTTACATTTGCGATATCATGGTTCATGCCTATTTTTGTAGATTTGAAGGTAGCGAAGCATGAAATCAATAGCATTTAGAAGGCTGAGCCCGCTAGAATTACATAACTTGGTTGCGTTGCCTTGAAGCAGCACAATATTGCATGATATGAGATCAAGATGAAGATCTTGCAGCGTGACAAGTCAAATGTCAAGATCTGTGTAAGACAGAAATTATTAGGGTTTGCGTCAGCACGTTCATAAAAGCAACAAAGTAAAAATGTGACACTTTTTCACAGCTTTAGTCACACAAAGGTGTGGCTGCGAATCAGATATAGTTCACCCATAATAATACATAAATGACAAGTTATGTGCCTGAAAATGCATCTCGCCTCTCATATAATAGACATGTGCCATGGTTTGATTGAGCCCTGCTTGCCGAGAGCTACTTCAAAGGGAGAATTTATAGGCAAGGTTGTAGTTTTAATGATATCATAGAGTCATGTATCACGGCAAAACACCAGATATGTGTTCACAAAAATGAGTTGTGTTTCAGTGAAGTATTGTGTTTGTAGAGTTGTTGCAAATGTATGTACATTAAAATGTAGAACAGTGAGTGAAATACCCGCTGTCCATGCATTACGCTTAACGCTTAACGAGAACTCGAATTTTGTCAATGAGCTGAAATCACATTTTGTGAAGAATGAAACGAACAGCGAACAACTGGACGAATTCTCTCATCATGCTCGCTAACTCGACGCTTCTAACCATGTTGCAGAAACTTGTCATAATCATCTCCTTTCGAGTTTACCGAAATGTGAGAATATGACAAACGAAAAGTATAAAACCGTGCCATCAAAGTCTGCTCGTTTAGCAATCATGTTGGTGACTGCTTGCCACATGATTGTTAGTTTGACTTTCTGCAAAAAACCATAATATTTAAAATGACGTAAATATGCACAAATATACCATTACTTTCATGCCATGACTGTGACGTGTTCCTAATTGAAAGATGAGATACATGTACGCAACATGACAAAGAGTTATTACTTTTGAAAAGTGTAGATTGTACATTTTTGACAGATGCTATTGTGTGCAAATATTCGCATACGTTATACGTATATTATGGATAGGGTACATTTCCTCAAAAAGAATCATTTTTTCACCGTGGGTTTCAATAATGGAGAGATTTTGGGGAAGTGTTTCGTGTTTAGAATATGAATTAGGACCACACCAAAAGAAATCCAACTTCACGGGAGCGGAAATAGTACCATAATTATTTCAGAAGCTTCGAATTAGTTTCTACAGTTGTACAACATTTTTCCTGACTTTTTTCGAAGTCAATTGCATTCAAGATATGCAATGTAACCGAGTTAATGAACTCGGCGGAAAAAAATGTTGTTGTTGACGGAATTAGGATTAGGAGGGAATTCATTCATTTATGTGAAATTTCAAACACGTAATGTACATTAAACTTGTCTTAGTCTATTTGAACGTAACATGTAGTTTAGTCGTTTAGCTATCAACAATTTTTGTTGTATTTTGACTTAACTGCAAGGCATAAAATCATGCTATGCAGAACAGATCACAGCAAAGTCTGTCGTGTGGAAAATGCAGCACACGTGCTTGTGTGCATTTAAGCGTAAACCCTAACAAAAATCTTTTTTGGCTAAAGCAGGCTGCACAAAAAAAGTAATTGTGTAGAGAACATAACCAAAAGCATGGTACAATATACATCCACTTGCTGAATCACATATTCCTCATTTCTATACAAAAGGTTATAAATACAATGGAAACTCAATTGACAAGAGCAGAAAAAATTGTGTTAAAGGAAATCCCATTAATTCCCAAGTTTGCATTCATTTAATGTACTGACAAAACTGCACTTTTTCTCAATCACTTACATCATTTAGGAAGAGCGTATAACGATTAAGAACATGAAACAGAAACATATATAATCATCTCAGCGGGGATACGCCAACAGAATTTCTCTTTGATTTAAAGACGTATTTGATTCAGTGTTTAGGTAAAAGCTGATAGATTCTTTCGCGTAACGTAATCACAACAAGCAATTATTTTGCTAAATCAATTTTGCGACCGCATGAAAAGCTAGAGCTAAATTTTTACAAACTCATCTCGGTCTTCTATAGTCGCTTCTTGTCATTATTTTTGGCATTTGTATTCGCCATAATTCATCCAGACTTATACAACTTAACGCAATGAATTGTATTATACGATCATCTTCTTCCTCTTACTTCCTTTCTTCTCATTAAACACGTTCTATTAATTTTGTTCATAGAAAAAAAACTCTTCAAAGTCCGTTTGTTGTTCGAGTGTTAATTTCGTGCGACGCTTTTGGCACACTGTCCTAAGCTTGAGCTCTTTAACGAGAGTTTTCTAAATCATATACACATCCACTTAATTAGCTGCGAAAGGATTCCCTCCACGAAAAAGAGAGAATTATGAGGTTTACAAATATCAACAAGTATGAAACTAGTCTCCTCTCATTTCCTCTCATTCTTCCACTTTACTTGGCTAACTAATTCTTTCAGCTCATCGCACTCATGTATATATAGGCGCACATAAGAATGAGTTGTATGTTTATATGGGATTTTTTCTCCGACAAGTGGGCCCTTTCAAATTAAATCTCAACATTTGTATATTATCCTTCTGACTCCTGAGAGAGAAGCTTTTCTGTGATAATGCCAAAAGAGGTGATATAACGTAATGAAAGCATGATAAGGGGAACGAGTTTTAGGAAAGTGTGTATGCATAATGCATTATTATACTAGAGTTCCCTTTTTCACTTATTTGCTTATTTAGTTAGTGGCTCAAAAGTATATGACTCATCAACTTTTTAAAAGCTTTCATTTTTTCTTTAGGCTCAAATCTTGATGATTATTATGCACAATGCACATTTTCATATCATGTCTTTCATCCCAACACGATTATGTCACAATTTTCTACTGCTGCCCCATCGAGATTTTTTTACAAGAATAAAAAGGGTTTTCACAAAATAAAATAAAAATATTGCATTACCAATAGAATAGTGGGAAGTGTAACGGCAGCACTGGTAAGGAGGACGTTTTAATCTTGATGATTATCACGAGTGTACGATTTTGTGACTAGTATGAGCTAATAGGACTCATGAAAAGAGGAGCAAGTATCTTAATAAAGACACAAATCGGAGTAATCAAAGCTTCATCATCATGTTCTCAGATTCCGTTACGGTTTATAGCTTTTTGATCGTCATGTTACAATTACAATTACGATTAAGCATGATGACTGATGACGTGATGACATGTACGAAAATTTCCACTGCCCACTCGTCATATCTCATAATGAATAATGAGGGTAGTTTTGTATTACAGAAGATGAAAATGAAAACTGAATGCGTCAGTCGGGATTTTAAAAAGTATTAAATATCCCTTTCGTTTATGTAACTACGTGCCAACGTGGTATTGGTCACTCTTTATAATGGATTAAGAGAATAACGGTTTGGTTAAATATGGTTTTAATATTGGGGTTAAGCAGCATTTTGAAAAGAACTCTTTCGCCACTTGACGATTTCATGTAAGTGGAACCCAGCAGAGAACAAAGAAGCAGCATCTTATATCGTGACGGTATGAGGTTGATTAGCTACCTGTGATGGGGATAGGATCAAGTGTATATTTAAAAATTTATGTATGTCCCAAGTGAAATTTATGATTGGATAGTAAGTGGCTCCACTACGTGACCACCATCGCATCGTTGACAGGAGGTAGGGTATCAGAATTGGATCGACGTATATCATGGTACCATTTAAATTTTTCATTATGTGCTTCTTGTTGCAAATCAGAATTGGAATAGTGTTTTTGCACGTGCATAATGAAAATGTGGATTCGTGATGAGGATACGTATTGAATGTACTTGTATCATTGTTCAGTCATTCTTTGTAGGAGTAAATTTCTCCAATGACATTTTAATTTAGAAACAATGACTGATTTTTTTCCCAAACTGATGACATTCTGCAAACTCCAGCTTTTGCACAAGTTTTTGAAGCACGCCTCAAGTCAAAAATGGCATCTCATCGTTTACAATTATTGCAAATCAGTTCAAACCAACCTGTGGCTCGTGTAATCCCGTGGTAGTAATTAAATTACAATCAAAATTACGTTACATGCGTGTCTGACAAAAGTAACAACGTAACAATTGAACTTTTATGCAAAAAATTGTTTAAAAACAATTGTGTATAATTTTCGCAGTCATTACGAACTTCCTCGTTCAGGTGCACTTCTTCCCGGTAGGAGTACCATCTTAGTTTTAGTATGGTTTTAAATGCGAAACGACAGAAAAAATGGAATCAGACGTTTGCACAACAATGCGAATTTCCAAGCTATACTGAAGATGTATACGATGTATTGTTCCGAAACGTTAGTTGGCGTAATGGAGCAAGGCAAAACAAAAACTGAATAAATTCGCATTAATTTAATTTTTTACATATTTCAATTATGATAACCTCATCGGTAATTGTTGATGGTTATGCAATGCTCAACTATGCAACAACTTCCGTTTCTGATCGCATTCGCGGCTAATTATCATGTCGTTATGAAATGAAAATTAAATGTGAACCGTTGTGAGATTTATTGTATGAACACGTAATATGTGATGGAGATGTACTATGAAAGTCAAAGTGAGTGGTATCATTTAGAAACCATCATGTTTGTAACAATGAATAACTACCAGAGTAAATGCTGAAGATCCACACGTAAGTGCAGATGCCTACTTGACTACCACAACACAACCACTGTGTATAATAAGTATATGTGTAATCAACGGTATCCTGTCATTTTGCAAGGAAAAACGCTGCATACATGAACATAAACGAGGGCGATAATGAGTGTTGTTATGTTCGTATGGGTAAGTTTGTGCGGTTTGTGGGTTGCAATTGCAGTGTGAGCTAGATATGTGTGGTTGTTGCAAGTGTAAAATTGAAATTAAATTTTTACTTACATCCGTTTTAGAATACGCCACAATATCCGTTCACAGCAGATATATTTTTGTAGAGACCCAGAGGATTTTCCATGTGGGCATGTCTACGTAATAGTTGCTTGAATAAGGTGTGAACAATGAGTTTTAGTATACATAGAAATTAGTGTAGTTGCAACCGACGTAAATTACGTTTGCGAGTTTTTCCTCATTCATTGTACCTCATTGCATGTCATAAAATGTCAAAGTAATGGTTCGACAAGGAAGCAGAGTGTCTACCTTCGATTCTAAGCAATACGAATGTTTGCATTGTACCACTGACTGAGCAATGAAGAGGGGTTTCGTTTAGCAATTGTGGAAGGAAGCAAAGAATGTTAACTTCAGATATAAAAAGTAGAAAATATTTTTGAGGACGATTCTTCATGATTATGATATCATCTCTTTAGATCACGATACAGTTGTGACCATTCCCAGAAGGAAAGTAACGAGTAATGTGGTTTGTCTGTCGTTGTGCGTGAGCCAAGAATTAACTTTTTCTTAATGTATTAAATTCATAACCACGTGATGCATGAGCACACGCTATATAATGTAAACCACTTTTCATTTCTAAATCATTGCAAACACAGATATGAGGAAAGACATACGGGGATGCTGGGAAGAGCGGAAGGAAGTTGTATATATTTTTGTTACGTGCATAGACACGTTTTTTCTGCATCATGTATCCGACGGCGTTTTGACTAAAGAAGTGGAGTAATGGCGAGAAGCATATTTTGGTATGCATTAAAACATCCCACGACTAACAAACCACAACAGTCAAACGTAAATGGATTATTAATCTAACCGCGTGAGTGAGGATGGTGTCTGCGTACGAAGGTATTACACAAGAAATTAATATTAATCCTTTGCAACTCCCAATGGACATGCACAATCTGAGATGGTTTTTACATCGCATCACTAGTAGTAATTCAAATCAATCACGGCTCTTCCTTGTTTAAATTATTATATTATGCACTACCAACTACAGCATTTCATTAGTTAAACTAGAATTATAGGATGAAATGATGACAGTCGCTGTGAGTTGCAACTGTGATTGCTCTCATTTCTTGAATGCTTATAATACTCGGGGAAACGAATGAGAGACTTTGTATGTTTGTGTGCTTTGAATTTGAGTCACGACACAATGTTGTGTCTGTCCATATATATAAACTTGCGTGAGGTACGTGAAAACTTATTTCATAAACCCAATCGTTCATAATGGCAAAGAAATTCCAAAAAATGTGCTAAACTTTATCACATTTTGGTGAAGTAATGCAGATAGGGTAAAGGAAAGATGAGATCAAAATAAGTTGAATATTTTTTAGAACTTACCAACAATGAAATCGTACACATTGTTCGGATCTTCGTTCGTAGGCCGGAGCGAGTCACTAGTTCTATCGAGATCCAAAAAGAGCGTGAGCAGGGCCGGTATCGCACCCAGAGATCCGTACACAATTGGCATGAACCAGCTTATGGAGCTGAAACTCTGGTAGCCGAAAACACTGTTCGTTATTAGATCCATCCTGTTCTGTTAATATTTTCCTTCAAATCTGAAGAGAAGTATTTTTTGGTTTGATTGTATTGATGTTTGCTCAGTAATGCTGATAATGTTTGGTTTTCGTTGTGACGAGGAGTCGTGTGCTGAGTTGTGCTGTTGTCTTGAATGGAACATGCATGATTATACGGAAGAACGGTGGTCACGTTACTTTACGACTTTTCCAAATTTCCAAGGCTAATTAACACTAAAGGATTTAAAGTTATATGTAACTTAAAATGAAGGAGCTTTTAAAACTCTCCCAACTTTAACTTACTTAAATACAAATTCAATGAAGATATAACCAGTCACATGATGAACAATGAAATATCAACGTACGCAATATAATAAAAACCAAAACCCTAATTCCACAGAAGAAAAGCTTGATATTCTGCGCACGAGTATGAAATACACTCCTTCCTCACTCACTAATTGTCTTGCAGGTACTGCATATGTGTAGTCTTAACCCTTTCCCCTTGTCTGGGAGTGACTTCAGTACGGTATGAAAAAAGGATTAACAAAAATGCTATACTGACGCATTGTTGTAGTAGAGCCGCACGTAGTAGAGTGAGTACGTGTAGGCAGCGTCGTGGCATTGTTGTGACAAACAAAACGGATCATTCTCTGCGCCCATCATGACATGAACGAAATGTTTTGTATGAAGTTTGATTCAAACAGGTGTGTACTCAATACACTGAAATATAAATCTTTACGCACATATGTAGATGTAAAGGAAAATGCACGGATACACCAGTGTGTAACTGTAAAATTTGTCCAGTGTCCAATGCGGTGTTGTTAACGTTTTCATATGAAATTAACTGAAGATATGTGTTCACGTGTAAAGTTATCACTACACTGAATTACTCACAAAAGCATGAAATAATGTTGTATGAACAACGAAGCACAAGCAAATGGGGCACAACTTCACGAGATTGGAGATTACACCTTGACTCTCAAAGCAAGTAGATGATTTAATCGGAAACTGGCTAAACAAAGAAGTAAATATGTACATCGATTGTTGTCTTGAAATTTGGGAATGATGCTATAGAATTTTGCAACTACAACTGAACTTTGGAGTGTGTCCTTTATCTATAAATAAAGTGTTGTACGCTTATCCGTACTCAGAGAGCAATTATACTCAGGTAATGCCTCATGTGCCCAAACATGAAAGCCAAGGTCGTTGGTGGAGTAGGGCTCTGCTCAGATCCAAAGTGGCACTGCAACCTGCTGCAATTGCATGAAGTTATCGAGCACTAACGGAATGAAATTTAGGAAATCCTCACATAATAGGAATAAAGGGTAGTAACGTGACTTGGTACAACTTGTTGTGGTAATGTTGTGTTAGGGATTTCCACTTTATGAAGTAGGAACCGATCGTGGTGATAATTAATATGAATCGACAACATTCAACTTCTGGATATTTGCATTTCGTAGTTGTTGGTGAGTTGATTCCGCATGGCATTGAAAGTTACATTTGCACTTGAACAAACTTCGCGTATGATAATGAACGTCAGAGAACAGGTTTTTTGTCCACACAAAGTTGTATTTCGCAGCACAAAGAGTTGTCACACTAGTTGAAAGAGTATTGAATCAACTTTCTGGATACATACGATGTTCGATTGGGAAATACGGTGATGAAACGTGTTTTGAGTGCGTGAGCTTTTGATTTTTGGTATTTTCCAAATTGGATCTGGAGGTTGAATATGGCAGAATTAAATAATGTCGATATCACCAAAGTCCGGGTTTTTCTCCTTTCTGAAGCCGTGGCAGGTCAGCAACTTATGCAGTTGATGTTGATATCTACCAATCCCTCGAGTTATATTTTCTTGAGACGCTGACGACTTCAAAAGTTTAGCACTGAGATCAAGGAGAAGTAAAGAAATGTAGAGGTATGTAATAAACTCCTCCCTCGTCGTACTCTCACTCTCTACTAGAAATAGTAGTTGCTTTTAGAGTAAGATATTGTTTTTGTCGTACTCTCCATAATGATTTGGTAACGTTATTACACTAACGTGTTATTGGATTTCGATTTCGAGTTAGGTAGGTAGTACGGCTGTAATGTTAAATATGTCCACTTGTGTGGTGGATTCCCCATGGATCAGTTTCTTACTGTGCTTTGTTACAATTAGCGGACTACGTTCCCTTTGAGCCGAACACAAACTGTGATAGGACGAGTGATGAACAATTGTATTCGCGAGGAGTCGAGTGGAATACTAAATGAGAAGCACCTCGCAGCACTCAGCACACCTTTTCGCGAAGAATTTTCCTCGTGGAGACGTAGGCAAATAGGTTGTTGGTATGAAAGAAGAAGTATGATGTTCTTTGCGTAACATCATATATACTATATGGTATACTTGTGTGGCCACTACACTTCACTGTCTCGTCTGCCAGTTGATTGCACTAAAAAAGTTTCGAAAGGATGGAGTAAAAAACGGTGCGCTTAGGGCTATGTTACTTACGAAAACTGACAAATTGTATTTTAATATTAACACGGATGTGAAACGAAAGTGGGATGCACCTCACAAGACAGACATCGATGTTCTGCGTAAGACCTCCAACAAGTTGCATCGGTAGTGGTTACTCCAGCACGTGGATGATAATGTAGTCGGCACTAGGTACAAAGAACTGAAATGGTATTACTTGCATTTAGTTGAATAAGGTACGTAATATTCGCTGCATAGAGTCTTGCAAGAAGATTGGTGTTGTGTAGTTGGCAATCGGAAGCTAAATTATTTTGAACACTCCTCAATATCTTTGCAGTTTCACATTACGAACATTCGCAAGCGCAATGCATCAATGCATTCGTACATGTTTCCGTAATATTGCGTAATATTGGCCAAATATGTAATGTATTTAATGTCATGATTGACGGTTAAAGTATTTGTGCCTTATGATTATTTTAGGATGTAGGGCAAGATTTGGATTAAGTAGTACGGTTACAGTCTTAACGTAGCTATTTAGTAAGAATCACTCAGCACACACATATGCATTGAATACACTGGTATGAGGCATTGCTGTTATGGAATGTTATTTCCTTGTTCAGCACTATTTCGTCTCCAATTATAACCTTGCACACTCGTGATCCTTTGCGTAGCGAATTCGTAGATATGAATTCATAGGATGCTCGATTGGGTTAGTTAACCACTCTGAAATGAAATGAACAGATTATAATTTGTAATGGCCCTATAATCCTCAATAGTAAACGGATAACTATGTTGGATGCAGTATAAATGGATAGTTGTATGTAGTATTGTGTTTGATATTTTTGTTTTTTGTTTGCATGTAGGAATACAAGGAAAGCTTCAATGACCGTTGACGATGGACGATAGCTGAGTGGCATGATCCAGGAGGTGTACCATAATAATATGAAGCATGACAGGATTGCGTAGGTTAAGGATACAGCGATTGAGTGCGTGAAGTCTGAGGTTGTTGTCGGCTGGTATGTGTAACTGCTTTAACGTTTTTAACGCTTACCAAATTGGTGCAGCGCGTTGAAAAATAAGATTGAGATGATATCGTAATCGTGAACATGGTGCATGATAGGAGATTGAGATATGATGCGTCTTGGATGACGTACGTCGGTTGAACTTTCGAAACTTGATTCGTTTGTATCTATAGCTTGGGTTTCTTTCGGAGTTCATGAGTATACATGTGCAACGTTGTCGAAAACATGTAGCCAGGTTATATTTAATATATGTTGATTCTGTAGCAGACATGTATATGAATGTATCTGAAATTTGTATTTGTCTTGAATAATAAAATGAAATATTGGTACAAGTCATACGTCATACGAACATGTGCTTTCCATGTTGCGACGTAGTTTTGTATGCATTCATTCATAATTATGCTTTAAATTTTGTAGACTATCTATATTGTGGCTAAATTCGCCGGATAAACGATAGTTCATCCTGAAGCATATAGCAGGAATGTTTGTTGAACTTGTATTTGGAAAAGTTGTGTCAGATGATAAGAGAAATACGATTTAATGTAGTGAAACCCGTATGGAATTATAATGAAAGCAGTTATTTTTATTTGCAGGTCATTCATGTTGATGAAAAGGTATATGGATTGTTATTGGTCGATGGAAGAAATCAGATCGTACCTGGAATTTCCGTTACATTCCTGGCCCTTTACTCGCAACGTCGGTTATTATCGCGCTATTCTCATTTATTCCCCACGTCACATACCCTGCGTCATATTGATTTAATTCCATTTATGTCGCCTCATAATTACGTGCTGTTTCTCGTTTGAGTAGTTCTGATGAAATATGTTGAAAATTACTACGCAGGATGATTTTTGACGTATTGAAACGTCTTAAAAAATATAAGGAACATGTAATTTTGGAATATAAACTGACATTGATTCCAGGTCTGCACCCGTTTTCTTCCATCAACAAGTGTTACGTTCTGATTCTGATATTGATGCAACTTGTGGTAGTGTGTTCACGTGCCTGATGCCATTGACGGCAGCATATTGTATGCATATGTCCTTGCTGAATGACTTGTTGTATATTTTTCTTCTAAAGCCGACTTTGGATGTGCGATGCTATATGTATCTAAGTTAGCCTTAAAGTTAGACGTGAAAAAATGACGGTAAGTTGTATGTACCTTCTAACGCACAAAAGGGTAATTCAATATACCATCAGGGGATGGTGAAATGAACTAAATTAGGATTGGCATATGCAAATTATGAGCAACGATAATCCCAAGGGAGAGGATATATAGGAATAGTTGTCTAAAGTCGTCTTCGTCGCAAGTATGACATAAATACATAAGTAATAACTACTGCGATTTGTTTGGTTGTTTTGTGTTTTTTGTTTGCAAAAAAAATTTGGATTATCACTTGCTTTCACTGACACAATGTGGACCTTGCCCATGCATGCTTTCTTTACTTTACACGTAGAACGAATCTGCAACACTAAACGCCTTTACGTAATCACATAATAGTGCGTAATATGATTGGTGGAACCAAAAGGACACTGACAATTCCTTTGTTAGAGGAGCAAAGTTCATCCTCCATCTCTCGAAGTCTAAGTCTAGTAAGCAACTGCGGTATCACTGAAGAAATCATACGAGTAAGGCTTTTGGACATACATAAGGGGTAAGAAGTATTAGCAAGTTGGATATGTAAACGTTGCTTGGATAGCTTTGTGAAGGCATGCACGGTTTGTGACAACTTACGCGAGGACTTCAGCATGCATGCGCAGTGATCCCTTTGCTGTGTGAGTGCTGTAGATAAATTCGTGTATCATAATGTACTCCACAAATGAACAAAGTAGCAGTATGTTGTGTTAGTAGTATTTCTTATTTAGCACATGTCGTTGGATTCCTGCACGGCGCAGTGTAAGAAAATCTCATAGTTTCAGATTGCGCAGTGGCGGTGTGTAACTCATTTATCCCATGCGTTAAATGGTATTATTGTTGTTTTAAGGGAAAGTGCTATTTTCACTGGTTGTTGAAAATGGGTTTGCCGAAATGCTTGTGCCCACTGCTAGGCATATGCTAAGAACTGCCAGCTTTTGGATTATAAAAAGTCTACGTAAGGAGTAAAATTAGAATCTAGCTATATTACATGATCGATGCTACAAACAATGAAATATGCTAGCTTCCGTGACGTAATTACACGTGAGAGCAAGGTAATTTTTTTATTTGCGAGGTGTTAAGACCGATGTTTGCAGCATTGTAAATGTCAATTGCAGTGCATTGTCCATCTCAATCTAACTTGCATGAATCTCATGAATCTTAACATTATAACGAATCCACAGAAATACTATTAACCTGCCAAAGTGTAAGTTTAATGCAAAATTTCCCTAATTCGTACTAGTTAGTAAAATCGTTTCATTAACTACATGTTTTCAAAAATTCAGCAAGTTTAGTTACATGCAGGATTTGCGAGGACGCGTATTTAAAAAATACGTTTTAACGTGTTATATGTTTATTGTACCAAATTTTTAAAAAACATCTGTTTTTTCGTATTTTAACATACAATGGCTAACTTCTGTGCGATTTACATGTTGGCGTGATTTCTTTACTATAGGAATACCTAAAAAACGCATTAAAATCACACGTTGTTAGTCTTTTTAACAAACGTCCGGTTTCAATGAACCCTGGTTACATGTTTGGAAGCCAATTGTGTTCAATCATTGCTGGTAACACTTGATAAACTTCAACTTCGGAGAGTTTCGCGTCATTGAACGGTCAGTTTTGCATGGATTTCATCAATCGAGCCTTCGCCTGTACCAGAACGTCATAAATTGAAAACCGTCATACAAAGTCTCTAAGTACTCCAAATTTACGCTGAACAAATTCGACCTAAAAACACGAGGTTCCGCGCGCGCGGTTTGCGCTCGGAATTTCTCCGTGTTCGCGTGTTGCGAAGCAACACGCGACGAAAATTTTTTTGCCCCTGTGTGGGTGGTGTCCCCCTTGCACCACTGTAGTATTGCATGCAGTTTCAGAAAAGTGGGTCGAAGTGGTGGACGACAAATTATCCGAC
>JAQFZW010001407.1:0-27635 GCA_034687055.1 Heteromurus nitidus
GTTTTGCAGCCTATTTACAATAGACTGTTGTTTTTGAAGAAAATGACGAAAAGCAGAGGTTTGGACAAAATCGTAGTATGGTATGGAAAGGTATGGGAAGCAAAACGTTTGACAGTATGACAAAACAAGTTAGTTGAATTTGTTATGTTGGCCACGATGGCGCTATCTGGTTCTCTGGGAATTATATTGCCGATCATCTCGTTGAAATATTCTCTACTTTTGGATCTCTGTTACTCTGACTACCTCCAATTCTGGATGTTCGTTCCCATGACAACTGTGGAAATTTTCACCTTCATTGCAACGCCCTTATCGGCAGGAACATTGGTGGTTATCTGCTTACTTGTTTTGCAGCCTATTTACAATAAACTGATGTTTCTGAAGAAAAAGACGAAGAACAGGGGTATTGACAAAATGGTAGTTAAAGATTACAGAGAACTTCAAATTTTCACTCGGTTAAGCAATCTCTACCTCCAGCATGGCTTTTGGTTGAGCATCCAGTTCAATACTGCAACAATTGTGATATCCCTTCTTTACTGTTTAATTGCTTTTAAAGAGCGTCTTGATTTCAGTTTAATGCTGTGCCTGACGTGTTTTGTGTTAGCAATATTCGTTGTATCAGAGATTCTGCTGGACATGGGAAGTCGACCTTTGCTCCTGTCGGTTGGAGTTTTGAAGCATTTGAAAAGATGGAGTTATTCGCCATTGGAAAAACGAGTTTTGAGGAGCTTTTCATCGATTTCGGTGCAAATAGGGCCATTTCACAAGCTGGATCGTCAACGTGGCCCCGAATTGTTGAGATATTGTGTGCAAAGAACAATTTTCCTTGTGTTGCAAACTCGTAGCAAAAGATTTTGATGGAACGTAAACGTATGTAAAATATAATTTGTCCTACTGTGTCTATTCATATTTTGGCTATACATTATATATTTGCTAATATGTCAAACCACTTCATTAAAAATGAATCCAAAAATTAAAGCCACCTTCATATATCACTATCCAGAGTGTCAATTTTCCTCCTGTCATCCTGTTCAATTAATAAATTGCCGTTTGCATGTATGCTTTCCAAATTTGTGTTACGAGGAAACTGTTGTGTTGCTGAAATCTGAAATACAAGTATTATGCTTTCGTAAAATTGATTTTGAATTTTGGAGATTGCTACTTAAATTATTGATTTTGCTTCAAATGCGAAGTAACTGTTGACGTTGAAATTCTCTCTACACCACATTAAAATTTTAATTCATTCTAAGAGAGAGAGAGAGAAATTATGCTTGAAAACAACTCATGTTAGACATTAGCCTAAAAAATCTACTTGAACCAACATCAAAACCCTGCTCCCTTCAGTATTAATTTTTAAACTTATTTTCGTCAGTTTGGAAATAGGATTCGGCTTGCACGCTTTAATTTTTTGTTCCCGGCACATTGTATTGCTCAAAATGATACGCAAGTCGAAGTCTGAACTTCTAAAAAAGTTAGTAGACCTGGGGCAACTCTTTTGGGTTTCCCCAGTTACCTTCATTCCACCTTGGACACTAAGACCTCTCCTTACTCCGAAACGACTAAGGTTCCTTTTCATTTGGAAAGCGGTTGTGTTCGCGTCAATCTTCACCTCTGTCAGCTCAATTTGCTTCGCCTTCCTTAAACTGAAATCAGACATTGTAAAAATAGTTTTCCAAGTATTCATCCTCTTCCTGAAGACCACAACCTTGATGGGAATTCATTTTTATTACCAGAACACAGTGGAATTGTGTCAAGGTTTTGCTAGCATGCGAAAAATGGAAAATTTCGGTATAAATACAAAAAATTTTTTTAAAGAAGGCATCACCTTTTAAAAACAAAGGCGAAAGTTAGATTAAAATATTAAAATAATTTTGTTTGAAAGGTATGGAAATGCGACATGTGCTAAACAAGTCCGACAAACTGTTCAAATCAGCAATATATTGTTGCTTCGTCGTGGCTTTATCAACTGGGACCGTAGCGCCAATAATTTCATGGATTTACTCTCTCACTTTTGATCTTTATCTCGCTGATTTCATTCCTTTTTGGGTTCTCTTTCTCACAACAATTTTGGAAATTCTTAGCTTCATTGTTGTACTAGCTCCAATTACTGGAGTAATTTCCGTTGTGGTTTTCCTCGTTATGCAACCTATTTACAATCAACTTGTTCTTTTAAAGAAGGTATCCAATGTTCGTGCCATGGACGAGATCCTCATTCGATCCTACACGGAGCTGCAAATTTTCACAAAGTTGTGTAACATCGTTCTCCGGAACGGAGCATTTTTAAACACGCAGTCCAACTGTGCAGCCCTTTGGATCTCCATTTTGTATGTTCTGATCGCGTTGAGAGACGTCCTTGATTTCAATATAATTTTGTGTATGGTGCTGTTTGCTTTAGCGCTAATGTTTATAATTGGAATGCTACTGGATTTGGGGAGTAGGCCCTTACTCCTCTCAGGTTTCGTCTTGCACAAATGGAAAATGTGGGCTAGGTCCCCTCTCGAACGGAGAGTCCGGAGGAAATTTAGAGTGATTGCGCTTGAAATAGGTCCATTTCACAAAATGGATAGAAAACGGGGTCCTGAATTGTTTCGGTATTGCTTGCAACGTACAATTTTCCTTGTGCTCCAAACACCGAAGTAGGAAAAAATTCCTCAAAGCATAAAATAATTTAAGAGTTGAAATGGGAAGTGTATGACAAACAGTTAATCACCAAATTGAAATATTTTTCAAGTGTATTTATTTTATTTTATCTTTCATTCTCATTCATGAGCTTTCGTCAAATTTATCTTGCATCGTCATTCATTTTAACATTTTGCCGGCTGCTTAACACTTTTTCAAAAAAGAATCTCATGTTTCAACTTTTACAAAAAAAATAAATCTTTCTTCCTTTAAACCTTTTCCTGTCCAGTTAGAGCAGAAGGAATTCTACCCCTTTTCTCGTCAAACATTGCAGAATTGTTTCGGCTGTTCATCGTACTCTTTGCTGCTGCAATACTCACTGCAGAAGCTTTTCTACTCTTATTGTTCCTTGCTTCTTCTTCTTCAGCTAAATTATCCTCCAGCTCGATAATGTACCTGATGACCGGATAAAGTAAGAGTATTTTGAAGAATATCACGAGCAGCACTGCAATCCAACTCCGCGCAAAGCCACCACTCAGCACGAACAGGAAGGTGCTTACAATCCAGACAACTCTCCAGAACCTTGCCTTTGAGAGTGCCTCGTTGGGGTTAACTCCCTGGAGAAAAGAAGACATGAATATTATTATTTATTTATTAAATTTTTCTTTGAAAAGTAAATATCTAAACATGTTCGTTAAACTCACAACTCTAGTCCCGTTGAACAACTTGACAGCGGCAAGGAATTCGACAAATGTCGCTACTCCTTCCAACACAACACAAATCCAGAGTGGCCAAACATGACCTCCAGCACCGGCCTCCTTGAAGTGATTGGTGATGTAGGCAGCGTACACAACGAGAACTACGAAAACGAATATAGCGAAAACAGAGTAGAAAAGGTCGATGATGGCAACAATCCTGGAAAGTGCTCGGTATTTGTGGTCTGATTTGGCTTCAGACATTTTATTGCTTTGAATGTTAAATCCAATCCAATTTAGGATGATTCAAATGGTTAAAAGTTTAAACGAAGTTTTCGTTTACACGCTTTTTTCATATTTTACTCCGCTTTTAAACTACATTTTTCCTCAACAAAGATTCAAGCTGAACTGAAGGCGAAAGTTTATTTGCGGAAGCTTTTTGCTTCTTTTTTAAAAAGCATAAAATCTAGTTTATATTTTGCGAACATGAAACAATTTGTTTGTTTAAAAAGTACAAGTTTGGAAGAGGTGCTTCACCTTATTTTAATGAAAGCCTTTGTTCACCCATTATTTTCATTTAAGCTTGTTTCTCATGAATTCCATACATCGTTACTCTCCTTATAAAAAGTGCTTAGGAAGCGAAACATGGCATTTGTCATTATGTCACTTACTTTCCTGGACAAGAGTGACCGAGTTCATTGCTTCCAGCTGAATGAAACCAAGAAGAAACATACATATTTTCGCACTTCCGTATCTGGTTTTGGTTAGCATAAAACCAAGCAAACACTTCATATATATTTCGGCCTTTCTAAAAAAGAGTAGGTCCGCATAAAAGCATATATTGCATTTACCTGGTGCATTATTTTGTTCCAGTTTGTGAGAAATGGAGAACAAGAGAACAACGAAAGTGTTGTTGTGGAATGTTTTCTGATGGCAACAAACATGCAAACTTGCAATTAGCCTGGTTATGGGTTTGGGTTCGTTGCGAAAAATCATTAAAAGGTTGTTATATGCTTTTGGCGTTGCATGTGATATGATATTGTGGTGATCCCTTCCATTACTGTGCACGATTGCGATTTATATTGACGAAATACAGCTGGCAGCAACTATTCATAACTGCGAATGCATCAAACAGTGCATTACAACCGAGACCAAGTCGTAGATTTTTTCTGTTGTAACGTAATGTTGAGTGGTCCTCTACAATTCCCTTTATTGAAAAATGGACAGTGAGATAAGAAGGATGAAGCCTCCTTATCATCAATGCAGGCTTTTCCACATACCGGGACTTTGCACTGCAATGCAACAATGCAAGCGCATAAACATATCGATTTCAGATTAAAAAGGGAAATTTGCGATAAGGAAATGAAAACGAGATAAGGCCCTTCCTTCCTTCCCTTTGTTGAACATTGCTCATGCCTACCTATTGCTTCCATATCTTAGCTTAGCTTCCATTCCACATTCTTATCAAATCTTATTCTTTTATGCTAATCAATATGTTTTATACTCCAAACGTCGCAGTTAGTTGAGATCGGAAACATGTTGAAAAATATTGGAGATGTACAAGTTTAATCTAGACTCTCATCAGAAAGGAGAAGACGCAACAAAAAATCGTTTTGGTGAGACGCATTTCTAAACTTCAACTCACGATCAGTTCCAACAAGAATTTTATTTCAATCATTTTTCGGTCAAACTCATTGGAGTCACTTCACATTTTTGAGGACTAAAATTCTGCTTCCTTGAAAAATTCTTGGATTTTCACAAACTATTCTTGAGAATATTTAGACGAGGAGCGTGTGTTTAATCCGGAAATTATCTTTCCAGTTCCAGAGCGATACTGACAAAGGTAAGCTGCAAGGCTTGATTACGTAATTTTAAAAAAAAGTTGGTGAAATGAAATTATGATGAATGTTGGTAATAAATCATAAAAATACATTCTCTAAAACGTACTTTTTACTCTTGTATTTTTTTGTAGGTCAATCAGTAGCCAACATGAATAACAACCAAAACCGCCCGGCCCTTCCAGGAACTAACTTCAACTTCCCTGGAATGGGAGACGACTCCCACTTTGGAGGTCCGCCAGTCTACCAACACTTCACTGGACCGAGTTCTACCTTCATCAACGTGTTCCGCCAGCCAGGGAACTACTCCATTGAAATGGCGTTCGGCAGAGGCTCCACCTTCGCTAACATTGGTCACGTTCAGGCTCGAGGACCACTTTCTCAAGCACCTGCAATGGGGTAAGGCAAAATTCTAAAAGAAGCTACATACCTCCGATTCCAAATAGTATATATTTTTACTTACAGTTCTTTAAATAATATTAATTTTAATTTACTGGTTTTACTTGATTTCAGAACTGGTGGCCTCCAGAACAATTACGCTGGACCCACTCAACATCTTATTCGCCCTCCGGTTCTGAATGTCCCGACTCCGTTGGCATCTCAGCCTCCATCCGCTTTTGCTCCAGTACGAAGCCCCGTTCCTGGTCCAAGCGCTGTCCCAGTGGGGCCACAAAACGATGGGGATGCTCCAGAACAAAATGGAAACGACGCCAAGTCCAACTATAATCTGCGCCGGGTGACCAACTAGTTCCTGAAGGTGATGGTGGTGTGTTCAGGCGGTGATGGTGGTAACAGCTCATTACGTTTTTCTTTAGTTTTTTTAGTTTAATTTTGTTATTACTCCATTAATTCTTAGTTTTATAAAGTTGCTATATTTTTTCTTTTGTCAAAGTTTACAAGTCGAGACCATAGTATAATTATAATTATCAATATCATTAGTAATGATTCATTACATAATTTTCAACTATACCAATTAATTTCATCAAGTAAGAAGTGACTAGATATAAGCTATCCTCTATAAGCTAAAACATTCAAAATATTTACCATAACATTTTCCAGTTGAGTGTCCAGTTATATGTCTAGTTCATAGTTATGTAGCAAAATAAAATTATTACTACAATTTTGACAATATATTCTTTTTGTGTAGTCCACCTTTATTAAATAATACTTTTTTCGCTGGAAGGTTTTGATGAAACTCAGAATAGAGAATACACATGCAAACTTTCACTTGACCTGGATTAGTTTATTCGTCATGAAAATGTTTCTCCACAGAGAACTTCTTCCCATATATGCATATGATATTGAGTTCCAGTTTTCGGGAATATGTTTTTGAGAATAAGTGGCGTGTGGAACATGAACTCCAACGTATGAGAGGAGACTAAATTCTAACAAAAAGTTTCTGCTCGTTTATTTAAGCTGCTGTTTGTCTTTTTATTTTCGGTTATTTCCACATCATGACAAAAAATATTTTTAAAATGTAGAACAAATTTAAAGTCAGTATATACTTAAGTGTATTTTATTATCAATATCAACGACTAAAACTTGAGCAATATGAAACGAGATGACCTCATAAATACTATCAGTTTTTGATTTGGATTTCAGATGTCTTCTTGTTCACACTTTTTGCAATAATTTTTTAAACCTGGATTCGATTGGAGAACAAAAGTCAAATTTTAAATATGAATTGCCTTTCTAATTTAAAAAGAATATTTTACTTTTAATTTCTAACCTTGTCTAGCGACTCAATAGACACACAAGTTGTTCCACTCTCACTCTCACAATTTCCATTGACGGCCTCCTCCAGCTCGTCAATATAATGCCAGACGGGATACATGAGGAGACCCAATATAACCAAGGTGATCACGGTAACGATCCACTTCATTAAGACTGAGTAGGTGAGCCCCAAAAGGAAGATGTTGATGAGCAAAACATTTCTCCAGAAGCGAGCCTTTCCTAAAGCATCCTCTGGATCGATGTCCTTCGTTTGAAAAATAAGGAAAAAATTAATTTTTTTTCTTAAAAAATAAATTATTTTAATTGAAGAATTCCTCACAATTTTAGTAGCTTGGAAGAGTCTTATAGCTGCAATGAAGTCCACAAATGTGAGGATTGCATCGAGAACCACAATACTCCAAAAGGGCCAGAGAGCATCCCCAGCATAAGTAGATCCTGGAGCGTAAGTGTCCAGCCATCTCACATCTTCTTTCCCATTTATCGTGATGTAGGTCGCGAGAAAAATAAGCCCTCCGCAGCCAATAACTCCAAATACTGATAGGACCAAGTCGACAATAGCGACCATGTGAGAAACGTGTCGATACTTAAATTTGCAAGGAGGATCCATTTCACTTTATTCTAATTATAAAAACAGGATAAGTATCCAAAATATTTTTGAAGTGGAGTTAATGAACTTAGAAAAAAATTTCGGACAAGGCACACCGTTTTTTAAAGGAAAACATGCTCCTTCGAGTGTTCGAAGAAGAATGACAATGACAAGTCTCTACGTTTGGACTGGAATTGGGAAAAAAATTGCCACTAGAAAAAACTTCATGTTTGCTCCAGTTTCGTTTGATGTCCTTCCACACCCAAGTCGGTGTGGACAGCTGCAACCTGCAACTAATGGGAACAGTTTAACCTCGTAGAAAGAGGAGATTTGAGCTGGAAAGTGAAAGTTGAGCACGTATAAAATGACTTTTTTATGACTTATGAGTGTTTCTGTGCTTTTTTGCACGCAATCTAGCAATTCTTGATTTAATACGCAGAAAAAATACTTGATCGATATGACCGTGAGGTTGAAGCACTTTTTGCCACACTACACTTTCACTTCTTTGCTTGAAAGGCTTACTTATTTCTCTCAGGTACATTTTTATATTGTGGTCATTCTACTAAAATGGGGCATTGTGATAACTTTTTTGTTTTGTTTTTGGGAATTTTTCTACAAACTTAAACTATATTAAATCTGTAAGCAAATAATACAAATAAACACATATTAATTTTGTATCCAACTTTCACTCAGTTTTAAAAGAATTTTTCAAATCAAAAAGTTACCCTTTTAACGATGACAATACTTGAACCCTGTTCACATTCTCTAGGTTCTCCCAACGTCTTTCTCAACTCGGAGTAGTGTCCAAAGACAGGGAAGAGGAAGATGTGAACGCTAATTAGCCCGAGGAACATTACCATCCAGTGCCAATGACTTGTGGAAGGTTTAGTAAAGGAGACCATCACGCAAAGGAAGATGAAGGGGAGGACACTCAGAAACCAGACGAGTACAAAGAACTCCACCTTTCCAACGGCTTGTTTGGGGTCGGCTTCCTGTGAACATAAAAATCATAAAAAATGGTTATTCTTATTTTTTGTTGAAATTTAACGTAAGACTTTTAAATATTTTTCTCACGTTTGAAGTTGCAACATGCAACTGAATGGCAGCAACGAATTTCAGGAGGATTAGCACAGCTCCAACTCCAATGATGATCCACAATGGCCACACAGTTCCATTGAAGACTTCGAGAAAGCCTTTGTACTCCGGAGCACCGTGGGATGTCACATAAGAGGCGAATAAGACAAGACAAACTAAGCCGGCGACACATAACAAAGACAGTGTCAAGTCAATGACGGCTACAACTCGAGAAGCGAGTCGGTATTTGTACGAGTTATCGCAATATCCTGACATTGTCAATTTCTAATGAACCTTTTATTTTTTTACAATACAAATTACAAATATACTTTAATTTTTTTCATATTTCTTGAAAACAAAGTAGGATAGAGTAGCACCATCATGTCGTCATATTTCTCGCCAAGATTTGAACAAAAACTGAGGGACATGCTGGTATAAACTCCACTTTTTACTGGAGAGAAGCGAAGGTTAAAACATTTCTCCAGAGGCAACAGCTGCGTGTTTCCAGTATTATTATGCAAGCACGATTATGGTCGTGTTGAAAGGTAAATGGATGCGTGAGCAGAAGATATTAATGTAATTTTGCTGCTGCAGCTGCGCTGCTCCACTTTCTCCCTTTTTCCTTGTAGAAAACCTCGATTCTAACCCAATTTTCGTATTAAATTCTGTACCCTTGCATGAGCAAATTGGTTTACCGTCACCCACCTGCGATATTTGTGTACTTTGGTGGAAGTATAACAGCCTCGAACAAAACAAAGCAGGGAAAACGTACTCGATTTTATTGTCAAGAAACATTTGCCTAAAATAAATTCTCCACAATTTTAGACGCAATGTTCAGTGTTGATTGTTGAAATATTTTTACTCAAAAGTTTAGATTTTAGAAAAATTACTACGTACAAAAGTGTACAATTTATGTCAAGCAAAAAATTTACAAACTCGTTCCAACTCGTTTAGTTTATTGTCATGTGTCTTATTATGTATGTGTCCAGAAATCAACGGGAAAGCGCAAATGAGCACATTTCCAATCCCAGTTTCCTCTCGTCCTTGAACAAGGAATCAAATGCTTCCGACTGGGGAATCTCTGCAGATTTTCTGAATCAAACTCGAGGTTAAACTTCAAAAAATAATACTCATTCGAGGAAATGATGATACCATTTCAAAAGTACTTACGCCTTGATAAACTCTGCAGCTTTCCCCTTCAACTCCGCAAAGCCATCCAAATCCTTTGTGAAGAGATAAAGTTGCAAAGCCGTGTCCAAGTCGCACCAATCCTTCCTCCGGGATAAAATCAGAGCTCTCATCTTGTTCTCCAAAATGTCAATATTATATTTATGGCTTGCTTTCAATAACTCGAGTGCCAGCTTCGGATCTTCGTGAGCTTCACGACAATCCCCGTAATAAAGGTATCGCAACATACCCTCCACTCCTTCTTTGTTGAAATCCTCCACACAAATTTTCTTTTGCTTCTCTTCTTGCATCCCACTCCGAAACATTGCTGCAAAAACCGGACTTTGGGCTGTTTCCGAAATCCAAAATCAAAAAAAAATGAAATAAATAAATAATTTAAAAACAATTATTTTTCCGAGTAAATTTAAGCTTGCCAAATTTTACCAGCAAGAAATGCCTTGTGGCATTTCACAACTTCTCCATCCCCGCAAACAATGTCAAGATCGGTACAAAGCTTGCCATCCAAAATCCTCTTGGTCACTTGCAAACTTTCTGATAGCTCGATGGCAGGGTCGGAAATCAAACTAATCGACAAAGTTCCTGTGAGACGGGGACCTTGAGATTCTTGGTCGTACCTACTCTCCAACAATGAACTGGGGAAGGTTATCCCAGTCGCTTGCGGGTTTGAAAAACCCATCTCTATTTTTAATTATAAAAAAAAATTTGTATATTGGTGCTCTGGGAACAGTTAATTATTTATGAATGTTTTTTGATGCTTTTATTACCGACATTTAAACCTCCACACTCAATAATGAAAACCTTTTTCCCAGTTATCCTCAACTTGGTCATGCTCAAATGCACTCTCATTTTGACACCGAGTCCCTCAAAATCCCACAAGTGACGATGTTCTTGGTTCGTAAAGAAGCCTTTTAATTGGACACCTACTTCATTCGACTCTAAGGCATGGTCAGTGGTCAGTGTGAGGTTGATGTCACTATTACCAAATGGAGAATTTAGATGGAATGTTTTTGCTTCACATAAAATCTTATCAAATTTTTAATTATTATTCAAAATCAAACCTTTTCAGTATCTCTGTCAACTCACCCAAGTAAGCTTCTGCTTTTGGACAGCCTTTCCCTTTGGACAAGCGGATGTTGGGGGAACCCACGTCAACAGAAATACTCGTTTGAATCCCATTTGTACACCAATAGGAGGGGGCATCGAAAAAGAAATTTTCCACAAGATAAAGCTCTAGTTCCATTTTTATAATTTCGACACCAAAATCCCTGAAAACACCAAAAGCTAGAGATTTGTGTTCTGAAATTAAACCTTGATCAAGACTGAAGCTAGTGTGGATGTGGATAAACAGCTGCTGAAATGGAACACAGTAAGTATTAACACTGCGTTGGCCACACTCCACACTGTCACATATTATTATTTGAATGCGATGAAAAAATGTGTTATGCATCTTTAAATTATGCTTGTGTGCACTCCGCATCTGAAGATTATGAGTGTATTATAAATTGACATGAATTTGCAGATAAAATGCAACTCTAATTAGTGGTGAGCTTATTTACTGCTGCTGCTGCTGCACATCTCAAGAGATCTAGTGTCAATTTTCCACATTCCTACGATAAAACATATAACTTATCGTTGCATTTAGAGAAGCATAATTTCAATAGCCTTGACTTTACCATGAGGTCAGCATACTCATGGTCAGCCAGCACAAGCTGTAAATAATTTATATCGTGAGCATTAGATTGCTATGAAGTATAGTATCAGTTTCAAATGCATCAACAGAATAAAACCATTTTAAATGCCTTGATTTTATTTTGCATTCCACTTCAACAAGAATGTTAAAAGCAGAAGTACTTATCCTTCTTACATTACACATTCAGTCAGAGTGGATCGCATTTGAAATGTTGCAACTGCAACTTTGTATGCACATTTATACATAAAAGGTAAGAACATGGGAAACCAGAATCATCATAAGTATAATAATATATAGATTTTCCTGACTACTGTTAGTCTGTCTGTATGCACTTTTTGCTGTCGAATAAACTTACAGACGATCGAACCATATCTTAAAATCACTTATCATTTTTTTATTAAATCCGCCAATGTCCAGTACCTTCAAGGCCTAAATTATTCAATGCATAAAATAGGTGCATAACCTTCAAAACGACTCAAATTTCAGATTATGGACGAAATTTCATGCCCTTTCGGTTGGTTGTTGGCTCGTGGCCACAATTCTTGAAGCATGGGAAATATTAAAAATTGGTTATCTAAGAAGTTCAGGTAAGATTATCAAATTTATAAAATAGAGTATCCAGTTTCATAAAAACGACATTCATAACATTCATATTCCATACATTTTTACAGAAATTGGGAGGATACTCCAGTACCAGAGTATCCTGTTACGTTTTTTAACTGTACCTGAAACCTCTGAGCAGTCGTCTCGTCTCTTTCTTAAAAGTAGACTCGAAATATAAAGTACCTGCATCAAGTATTACAAAATCCACCAGCAAATAGAGAATGGGGAATCCAAAAAATGTCCAGTTAGCATTAACATTCGGCACGATGAAGCATTCTGTTAGTTTTCGTTCTGAATTTTGGTAGCAAAAAAATCAAGTATGTTTTGCAAACTTCGGACGAAAATACATCAAAATGATAACCTCACTAATGATATCCGTGCTAATTATTCGAGTGAAAATCATGAAATACTTCTCCTTCGCCCTTCCATTCGAGTGGGATCCGAAGCAGAAAGAATTTGTTCGCTCATTTCCCTTTCTCGCCTGGAATTGTCTCTTTCTCACTTATCTTGGTTCTGCTTACACTTTAATCATGGGCTCATTTCTACTTCTCCAAATGAGCGACATCAGTATCCCCTTCACCACCTACATTCTCGGTTGGGTGGAACTCGTCCTCGTCACAATGATTCTTTGCTGCTCGATCCACCTCAACCGAAACTGGGAGAAGGCGATGTATCTCCTCAATCAGCTCATACGCTACCAAGAGCAAATCTCCCGAGCTGGCTTCAATCTGGAAAGGGAAGTGGCTCGCGATAAAGCAACAATGCAAGACATCCGGATATCAGAAATCATCTTAACATTTGCGGCAGTGTTGACAACAATAATTCCTCTCGCATTTGGATTCTTCGTTTGCAGCGAAATTGAGCCAACTCATGTCCTCATCCAAGAGTGGCTGGAAGTGGATCTCTCCCTAAAACTGGAACATGTTCCCTTTCTCCTATTCATAATTTGGATTATTTCGAGTGCTGGAAATGTCGTCTTTGATTTGGCAGCGGTTGCCTTCTTCTACATAACCTTCGTGACTACTTTCGTGCCTGGAATGACTCCGACTCCGACTGAAGAGGATGATGAGAACCCAGTTCGGTCGCCGCCGAAGAACAACTCAAAGTCGACGGTTAGGACAAAATTCTTTGGCCTTTTGGATACGCAGTCAACCATTCACTTGTACAGAGTTCAGCAAATACTGAATGGTCGCGTGAATGAGATTTTTGGCACGATTTTGATAGCATTTCATTATGTCGTTTGTATCATTGTGCTTGTTGGGATGACGTTCACAATGATTGGCTCTTTGGCTGATATTCTGTCTGCGGGGTATGTCATGTTTTTCGGTTTGCTCTCTACGATCTTTCTTCCACTCCTCCTCATTTATGTTGAGTCGGTAAAGGTTGGGAAGATTTATGACAATTCGAATACTTTCAGGGATAGTTATAGACAGGAAGTTGTGAGGAAGTCGGTAGGTTGCAAATTTGTGATGAGCTGTCAGCCAATGTTGCTCCAGACGGCGTATCCATTCTTTAGCGTGACGACGAGTACTTTCCCAGAGTTTTTGAATCAAGGAGTGGATTTCCTTTTCCAGTTGCTTTCAATGTAAATATTAATATTCAACTTTATAAATAGATAAGTGCTTGCCACCTAAGGAATTAGATTGCTTGAAAAATGACAAATGCATGGTGTGTGTGGGCTGATGTTTGAATGTGTGTGACAATTGAAAAATACACCCAGCTAATGCGAATATAATATAATATATATTGTTAAATAGTATAAACAAACCAGCCAAAACTTCAACGGGAGAGAAATTCTCTAGATATGCTATTTTAGACAGGAACTGCTCAATTTCAATGCAAAACGTGATGTAATTTCAGGGGAAATGTCATAAACTTCACGGAGAACTGGAGACTAGAAGACCGTATTTGAATTGAGGTTGTTTTCTTTCTTAAACAAAATTTCAATAATCATATTTATTTATTTCAAAAATATGTCATAGTGGATATATGTTCACTATAAATATCAATAAATCAAACCATACCTAAATACACACACATACCAACTCTGTGAAACGGTGGTACATAGTATTTGTAGAATAATTTTAAATTTTAAGTAGACATTTATAATCTAGTGGTAGTAGTGGTCACAAAACTTTGTTAGTATACACATTTGTTACAAAAATGTGGCCACAAAATATTTCGATTTTAATTTTAATTTAAGATATGAAATTCTTACAGTGACAAAAGCTCTTAATCTTAATTATTTCTGCAATTATTACAAGAACATTTTATATATATATTTGGTATCAGATCTAGCTGTGTCTTTATCCAAGTCCAGTTAACAAATTTACAGAAAAATAAATGAATTGAGTATTCAAGCTGCATCATTTTTTTCACAATCACTCCAGTCTGCAAATTTTTAAAAATGTATTTAGCATTCATTTACACTTCAAACTTTCTCATCTTCCTTGAGGTTCTTCAGCTCCACCTAAAAGCCACGAATGACGTGAATATATGTTTAATAAAGCAAGTCAAAGCATAGGAGCCGTCATTAAACCTTTTTATTTATTTAAATACCGGGTCTACGCCATTAGCCTCAGATTGGGGACGGTGAGGGTGTCCATTCACAATATGCTTCAACTCCTTCGCATATTTCCTAACCACAAAATAGGACGGGAGAGTGTGAACGGGAAGCATCAACAAATCTGAAAACCTCTGTTTAAATACAAATGTGAAACAAACAAAGACGATAACAAGGAGAAGGGTGGATTCGACGAATTCTGTACGAGAAAGTCCCTTCTTTGGATCCTCTCTCTATATACAACAACAAAATTAAATTATTATTTGTTGCCAAAATTTTAATTTTATGAACATCTCGTGTTGTAACACATTCTCACAATGTCGGTAGCTTTGAACAATTTGTATCCAAGAATTGCTGGAAAGACTGTACAGATCGCAAGAAACGCCACAAAACTCCAAAGGGAGGCGGACGTGGTTTCCTTCAAAGCTGCTGGCTCAATTGTCTCAATCCACACCTTCACCCCTTCGAATTCTCCTTCGTCATGTGCTGAAACATAAATTGCGAAGGAGGCCAAACAAACAATGGTAATTAGGAGGAGCCCAGTTAAAGCAAGGTGGATCACAGATAGAAATCTGGTAACTCGGCGGAATCTGCACTGATCCATTCTGATGTCTGATTTTTTAAAAATAGAAAACAGTACTAGATCACTTCAAAAAAATTTAAAATCATATGTCGAATATGACCTTCGGAAAAGAAGCACAATTCACACGAAATGAACAACAGAAACTGGACGAGGAACGAGATGAGCAGAGGAGATTCGATTGAAATATAAACATCAACTTGTGTGCATTTTTGCTGGAAATAATAATATACATATAGGCATGCCACATATCATCCTCTCCACATTTTCCATGTGAAAATAGCGTAAATCATGTAATCCCAGAATCATTGCGTGTGGATCTCATTCAGAAAAATGAAAGAAAAAACTAGTTTGTCTTTCTATCATTTCGTCGTAGTCAGCATAATGTTTTATGGTTGCAGAATAATAGAAGAAAAAACTTGTATTTTCCTCGAAGCAGAATAGAAAATGCACGCCGTAAAACACATATTTTGGACTTGGGAAACGCTGTTTCCTCCTCATTGCAAGGCTGGAACGGAACACAGGTGTGTTTTTGCAAGCTTAACTCGTTCAGTGAATGTGGGTTGGTGTGTCAGTATGCTGAAGCTTGATAAGAGCATTCAAACAATTCGCTTTGAATAGTGCTGCTACCACTGCCGCATCTAAAAATCAACACACTTGTTAGTCACATGCGCATGCTAGCAAGTTGAAGTGAGCTTGAGCTCGTGAACGAGGCGAAACAGGTTGATTTCTCCCCTCACTAAAATGTGCAGCACACAGGCACAATGCATAATGAATGAGTGGATGAGGGATGGGATGAAACTCAATGGAAAAATTGCAAACATATTATTCTGTTTATTAATATGTACTGGACTGGACGTAGTTGCATTTGTGCTGGAGAAATTTTTATTCAATTTCAATTCTACACTCTTATTGACAAGAAATTGTAGTTTAGTCGAGAAAAATATTTGTGTACAAAAATTTCATATTTAGCTTCTGAATCTGAACTCCTTCCGCTGCCGGATAACTATCTTCATTGTTTTGCATCTAAACCTAAAATGAAAAGAAATAAATGGTCTATATTATACGACAACGATAATAATTTAATTAATGAAACCTTGAGTTAATATATTTAACTTGAACCTTTTGTGATCCAATTACAAGGTTATTCATTCAATATTGATTTGCATCCAGAACATACTCCAACTCTATAATATAATTGCAAACGGGGTACAGAAGTATTGCCCAGATGACGATGTCGACAGCTAAATGAATCCACTTCGCCAAGAGGATAAAGTCCAGACAACTAATTATAGCAAAACAGAGTACAAATCTTCTCCAGAATTTGGCATGATTGAGGGCTGTCTCAGGATTGGGGATCTGTGCAGCATAAAAATCGGTTGTAGTCAAGGGGACTATAACTAAACAAATTTTGTTAATTTTTTATAACCTTTTTAATAAATGCAATTAAATATAATTCATACGATTTTGGTAGCCTTGAACAATTTGACGGCAGCAACACATCCCCAACAAGCGAACACAACGAAACCGATGACATAAAGCCAAATGAGCGAAGCCGGATCCGGAGCACCAGCAGATCCTGGTGCAACAGAGTCGAGCCATGACTCCACATCTTTCGTTCCTTCCGTTGAAACATAGGTAGCAAGAGCAATTAGTGCAGCAGCGGCAAGGAGAGAGATGGCAGACGAGACAATTTCAATAATAGCCACGATTCTCGATGCTCGTCTATATTTGTAGTCTTCCATTGTTTTTAGAAGTAAACTATTTCTTTCAAAAGTTTTGAATTTGATATGACTTGTGCAAATACGCACATGGAAAGTGTCCTCAAGTGAGCAGAACTAAAGTGGACTAATGTGCGACCAGATGTGGAGCTTTAGTCCAGGCTCCAGATCCAAATGTGTGAAACATAAATTCTTATAAGCTTAATATATGATTGGAACGTCAGTCCGGTTTCGTTTCGCTGAAAACCCGTGGGATTATCGCCAATCTTGGAAACATCTGAAGCCACATAACAATATATTTAAAAGAGTGGGTAAATGCCACTTCAACTCTGAAATATTTGCATAAAATTTCACATAATATATGTTTACAATATACTTATGTGTTCAACTCAGATATATTATGTCAGTTTAGTAGTTTACTTAAAAATCTCTAATATTAACAAAATCAGCAAGAACAGAAACATTGTGCATATATGCTATGTATACCGTATACGAATATATGTGTACATAAGTAAGTTATGTACATAACTTTCGTAATGTTTAAACACCAACCCAGAATCAACTTTTACGGTTTGTATTCACCACTTCATTTTAAAATACAAGATCTTATGTGTACTCACTGAATTCTGACTTTGGAACATATATTGACATAAAAATTCACCCATTCCCACTTCGCTACAGCAAATGGAGGGCATACAGCATAGGCACATATTACTGCATCAGCACCCTCGATGTAGTTGGAGTTTGGATTAAGATGAATTTGTTGCTTGTGGGTTGTAGCTAGATCCATGGCAACGCCAGTTAACATCATGTACTGCCAGACTTCGTTTTGGGGGGAGCTTTAGACAAACTCAGATGAGTTCAGAAAAGTTGTGAATCCAGCTTTTCTGCTGCCGAGGAAAATTCTAAATTCAAGAAATTTGCGAAGGGATGCAAAACTTTCTATATTTAAAAGTGGCCTACTCGTTCTATACGATTGATTGAGGAGCACATACCTCGAGTTCTGCGATCAGTCCATGGATTATTATGCAGTAAAAAATAAATTATTGAGACAGGATTTTATTTAAAACTGATGACAAAAACTTAATATTAATCTCTAACTTAAATCATGACTCTCTCCAAAATTAATTAATCAAGTCCTGACGTCAATTAAACACGAGTGTTCAGTGTTTTCTAATGGTTTCAATCATGTCGAAAACATGTTCTGAAAGTCGAATATAGGTGTTTGGTTTATTATTCCTTTCCACTGAGGTACGAGCGGTTTTTCGACTTAATTTGACCTACTTTCGAAGTATTGCTCGTGTCCGATAGGAATATGCATGGCCCGATTTAATCTCGAGACATGTTTTAATTTTGAACAGAAAATCATTAACTGTTTCCTGCACACTTCTCGAACAAATTGTCCCTGGGCAAATGTTTGCATGGACAAATGTGCTACAGCCTTTTAGGATCATCCAGCATTTCAAAATAAATTAAAATAATCCTTTCTGTGAAACATGGTTGGAAAGCCAAAAGCATCAGCCATTTTCAAAATTTGCATTAATTTCGGCAATCTTATTTGGATTTCCCCAGTGAGTCTTGCTTCTTCTTGGACGCTGAAGCCTTTACTTTCTCCGACGCGCCGTATTTTCCTTTTGGTATGGGAAGGAATCATGTTAGCATCAACCATTCTCACCATTCTCACCATTGGGGCATCCTTCCTCACTCTGAAATTAGACATAATAAAATTCTGCTTCCAATTCTTTATCCTTTTCCTAAAGACAACAAATTTGTTTGCAGTTTTGGGATATCATCGGAAAACAGTTGAATTGTGCCAAATGTTTGCTAGCATTCGCTACATGGAGCTACGGAGTAATGGCTAATTTTTTAAAAAAAAATATCAGTTTTTTAAATTTTAAATTTATCACAAAAAGATATTCTTTTCTTGGTTTTAGGAATTCGACACGGATTAACCAAATCAGACACGCTTCTCGACTACATTATATTCTCTTCTTTCATCTTTATTTGTTTGCTGGGAGTTATATCGCCTCTACTTTCATGGTGTTTTTCATTAACGGAGGATCTCTACGTTGCTGGCTACATCTCAGGCTCGTCTCTCTTTCTCATATGGATCCTGGAAATATTGACCTGTGTTGCGGTTCCACCGTCATCTGGAATAATGTGCATAATATGTTTCCTCGTTTTGCATTCCATTCACAATAATTTGCTCTTGCTGAGGAAACTAGAAAACTATTTTGGGCTTGGCAAATGCTTCATTCGAACTTACTACGAACTCCAACTCTTCACCCAGTTGAGCAATCACGTACTTCAGGATTTCGTTTTGCTGAATGTGCAGTTCCACTCTGTAGCCGTGCTGATCACTCTGATATACGTTTTGATTGCATTTAAGGATTTACTTGACTTCGAAGTAATATTGGGTATGGGCGGTGTTGCTATTGCAGTGCTCCTCATCGGACAAACAATGTTTCATTTGGGAAGCTGACCTCTGCTCGTGTCCTCCTCGATATTAAATGACTTGAAAAGGCTGCCTCAAAATCCGATAGAAAAGCGAATCCGTCAAAGTTTTAGACCTATCTACTTAAAGATTGGACCATTTCACAAGTTGGACAGGAAGCGTGGTCCTGAACTCCTGAGGTACTGCTTGCAGAGGTCTATTTTTCTTGTGTTACAAACACCCAAGTAAGTAACAGGTTTGGTAATTGGCTTTTTTGACTCATTCACGCGTGTCAAAAGTATGAATTCTATCCCCCATTTACATTTCTAGTACAAAGATTCACTTAAAACATTTGCATCTTAAATTAATGGGTGATAAACTGCTAAATTAAATTATTTTCATATAAATTATTATTAAATTTCTTTCTCACAGGAAGCGTTCAGTGCTGAAATATGGTGTCTACTTAATAATACATATTTCGGGTAGCTTATTCACGGTTATTCAATCCAAATTCCAAAGTAATAATATTATTTCTTCGTCGGTTCTGCAAATTCACTGGAAGTAAGCTAAAGCAATGTCACAAAGTAGGGAGACTATTTTATCGATGCCTCGGACGTAACAGAGGGTGAAATTTTCTTAGCTTTTTAAATTAAGAATTAACCTTTGGTATCCGTACTATAAGATTGAACAGCTTTCCAATAATAAATCTCGTCCTCGGTGACCATTTAATTACAATTAATAAATGTGATCTTTTTGGGAAATCAAATTTTGTAGTTTAGTCATAGAAAATAGTTCTCGTTAGCACAGAAATAAATTTACCAATCTTGTAAATGTAGTTTTTGTTCTAATCCAAAATGTAACGCGCATTCTGATGGCACATTCCAGGGATTACCAAACTCACACATATATAATCTTCAGACGTTTTACTGGAGTCTCCCTACATTGCAGCACTGCTTTACATGGTAAATTATTCATCGTGCTGTGTTCCTGTGCGATACAAAAATATAGGGTGCGTGAATTGGAACAAGAGAAAGGCATTTTTGAAATATTTTAATTCAGTTTAATATTTGAACCCACTTCGATGAAATGGCTACTTTGTAATTAAAATATTTGGCAGGAAGTGTTTGGAAAATAACTCATGATTAGTCCCGATTTTCCATTCCAAAATCTTTACTTAGCTCAGTTACACATTTCCTCGCTGGGTTATTGCTCAAGTTTCCATATACATTCGCCAAAAATGTTCCCCAAATCGAGGTCAGAAATTTTGAAACTTGCCATCAACATGGGTAATCTATTTTGGGTTTCCCCTGTGACTCTGCGTCCACCTTGGACGCTAAGACCCATTCCTTCTTCTGCTAGAAGACAATTCTTCCTTCTCCTTTGGGAAGGGATTGTTTTCACATCAACAATTCTCTCTGCCATAACAATTCTTTCTGCAATAACAATTCTCATTGCATGTGCCTAAATTAAACTTGTTATTGTAAAGTTGGCCTTCCAATTTTGCTCATTCTTTTCCTGAAGATCGCAGTTTCGCTTGCAATCTGGGGATATCATCGAAATACGGTGGAGTTTTGCCAAGTTTTTGCCAGCATGAGAAAAATGGAAGGGAAGGGCTTTAAGTATAACAAGATCATCGACTTAGCTGCATCTTCCATTCTTTTCTTCTCAACTTCAACGGGAATAGCAATGCCAATAATTTCGTGGACATTTTCCCTTACCATGGTCCTATGGTCCAGAATTGTTGAGATATTGCTTGCAGAGGACGATTTTCCTTCTGCTGCAAACTCAACAGTAATTAAGGAAGTCCGATGAAAATTATTCATTAAATCAAACAAACTTTTGTTACTGTTTATTATCATTCAAAATCGCACGAGTTCGCATGAATTGATTATAGGTTTATTATCTTGTGAATTCCAATACCCCCATGAATTAATTATGACATACAGTTTCCCAAAATTCTACAGCATTAAAATATTAGAAGTATTTTAGTAATAATATAAGGAAGGTTTCAACGTCAATCAATGGATCTTGAATTCAATATAAATGCATCTTGAATGTCCTCTTGGGAGAGATCAGAGTCCCCCCAACCCCACGGCCCAGGACCTATTTCTCCCACATCCATTTTCTGAATATCCGACGATGAGCCATTCCGTTTGCCATCGCATACTTCAGGTTTTACTACATCCCCAAATTCACGATTCAAATATGGATGGGAACCATCCCCAGTTCTGGCAGCCCGTTTTCGGATCACGTGATCAGGTACAATTTTCAGGTCATAAGCTAATCCAACCTTGGCCATTAAATCAATAAAACCGGCGAATAAATTGAAATAATACTGGCCAACATCGGTGGAGCGATAATCATATGGAAACACATGATGAAAGTTATGCCAGCCTTCCCCTCCAATTATCAACGACAACCATGTAACATCTGCGGGTCCAATCTTCCTGTTGTAAATCGGAGGCAACTTATTTATATACGTTTTATGAATTTGCATTACAAATTATATTAAATCAAGACAAGAGAAATTACCTTTGATATGGCTTCCGATTCCAAGTGTGTGCAACACTATTTCCCAGGGCGGTCACGTGAAATCCTGAAAAATATCTGATAAAGTTCACACAGACATGCGAGTAAAGGGATGCCTGCCATATGTTGTATTGTATGAAGACGGGGATTACGTGAGCCACAATAATTTCCAAAATTATATGATGTCTTTAAAAACAAATTACATTTTAAAAAATTATTCCTTACAGATCACATAAATTGAGTTCAATTATTGATATAAACCATACTTATGTTGGAACGCAACCACGGGATCATTTTCCAAATCCGATAAATCAATCTTTTTCGCAGATTCTGTTACTGCGGGGTGCTCTTTGATCAATTCCCAGCCGATGTGGGTAAAGAAAATGCCACGTTTCACATTGTGTGGATCGGCGTCAGTTTCACAGAATTTATGATGCAGCCGGTGCTTCCGGACCCATACATATATTGACTCCTGGAACATGGAACTTTAATTACTTTAATAATAACGATGTAAATAATTCAATTACAAAAAAATCCGAATAAGATTTTCAATTATATTTCAACGTTGTGGGACACGAAAACTTTAAGGAAATACTTTTGAGAATGTATATTTATTTATAAAAAATATTGACGGTTTACCTGGCTTAACAAAGTCTGTCCAATCATCAGAAATATTCGAAGGGGTAGTTTTGCCTTGTACGATCTATGAGCCCAAAGACGATGCTTTCCTGATCCACCTCCAAGAGCAGCGATGACGAAGATGAGGAACCCTTATTAGAACAAGACATAAAATGCTTTCAATAGGTTTCAATATTTATAATATTCAATATTTAAAGGAACTCACAACATTTAGAATATCCAGAAAAATTGGGTCCGGTGAAAAAAAAGTAATAACCCTGAACTGCCATTATGTGTGCAAATATCACAAAATACCCTCTTGGAGTTAGCTCCCATTCTCCCCCTTTGCCAAACCTGCGAAGAAGTTCCAAAGTCCTAATTATTGCACTCATTATTGTTGCCAGTAGAGCAGCATATGTCAACAAGTCTGAGTCTGAATTAAAACTGAACTATACTCCCTTCAGATTCAACACATTTTATTGCTTCATGTGCCGATTCCAGAAATGCCAAACCATATAAGATGTGGTTGGAATGTAAGTTGTTGCAGCAATTATACTCTGAATCGTATTACCTCCTTCAATTTTTCATAAACTAGGCAATACATTGGCCATTTAAGTTGCAATTTCGAATGCAAACATGGTCATTATTATTCAGCAATGAAGTTGATGTCGAGAACTTTTGCAAATCTGGGAATCTAAGTATCCCAAAATACGCTATTGCACGTACCCCCACCTATTTATTCGTCATTTAAATAAGCTGGAGAAAATTAATGAAGTTCATGCCGATACCCGTGCGAACGATTCTTATCTTTTTCGAATTAAGCGTACATTTCGATGTACATTCTTGACTTGCTTGTCACGAGACCTTTAAACAAGCTATTTTTTTTAAATTTTCAAGTGGAATTCCCTCAAGCAATTATATAATTATTATCCTGCTCCATCACAATAAGTCACCTCCGTGTTTCTATGCTGGCGCATTAATCACCATTCATTTCATGTCATGAAATCATGTGCACATTGTGCTTTCTAATATTTATAACACGCACTTTTTTGTAATAATACGACTTGTTATGGTTTTTATGAAGTCGATCCAGAATTCCAGAGGCTGTGGGAACAAAGGTTGTAATTTTCGGAACAAGTGTCTGCAATTGCAATGGCATATGTTTTTTGCTGACATTGTGATGTGTTCCTTATGAAATCAGTAGGAATTCCAACAAAACCGTGCTTGTGGAAATGAAACTGGTTGAAGTGTTTGGGAAAGATGATTCACCAAACCAATGTTGATGCGAAAGTGGGCTTTGTCTTAGGTGTTATTTTATTGTATACTCATTACTCATTTACTACCCACTTATGCTTCCCTTAACATGTGTGTATCCTTCATCTACAAAAAAGGTACGAACGACAACAGCGTAAAAAATATTGTTACAACGAGATGTGATTCACAACGTCAATTTCACGTTCATTCCATTTCTGGACGTGATGTTTGGGATCTTGCGAAATGTACATTTGTACACATGTTGTAAAATGATGATGGTTTGAGATTTTTTGCGTTAAAAACTGAAAACTATGCATGCAAATAATAAGTACTAAAATGGCATGTTTGAAACTGTCAATTCTTGCTTTTCTGCCAGTCATACAATGAATAATTCAAATGGTTTTGATTCGAACTCATTCTGGTCGATTTGGTGTGCTCACGAGAAGATGTTTTTTCCACGCAATTACGATAAACTTGTCTGTTTCAGAAGAAACGATGATCTGATGTTTGCATTAATTAGGAAAACTTTAATCGTACTAACACTCCTCCATAACAGGTTTCCGACCAGCGTTTTTTCCGTTATCCAGTCATAAGGATGTGAGGAAGAGAAAATAGTGTCGAAGGGGAGTTGCGAGAAGCATTTTTCGTTCGTAGTTTGGGACAGTCTAATGCCTTTAGTGAGGTATTAGAAGTCCTTGGAACCAGAAGCACCTACGATGATGTTCTTTTCGAGTAACTTTTGTGTTTTCGAGAATAATTTAATTATTATATTATTATATCTCATTATATTTAATTTCGGAGCTAGCTTGGACATCATTATGATTTTGCTAGATAACAAGTTGAAAATAAACACGTGAAAGGAGCATATAATCCGACATTTGTTAGTATACCGATAATATTTAAGGCAGTTCCTTTACACACGTTCAAGAATTTCTTCGCTGTATAATGTGAAGATCCAATTGTTACATCCAATTGGAACATGCATATTACAATGTATTTTATTTAAACACGCTATACGTGTTTTGATATCCTATACCTGATATACACAATACACAACCTATTTTTCCACATACACTTGTGCGTGTCACTTTCATATCTGCCTAAAACAAGTGGATGAAATTGGATATATTTTTGTATTCAATTCAAGTGTGTCTTATTGACATACTGGATAGCTTTATTCACGTAATTGTTAAAAATGTATTTAAAGCATTAAAATATAAATGTGTTAGTAATAATTTAACGAATATTCCAATTCAATCAATAAATCTTGAGTTTAATACAACTGTGTCTTGAATGTCCTCTTGTGGGAGATCAGAGTCCCCCCAACCCCACGGTGCAGGACCTATTTCTCCCACATCCAATTTCTCTAGTGTGCCATCGAATTTTTCAGCTTTTCCTAATGAATCAAATCCACGATTTAGATATGGATGTGAACCATCCCCAGTTCTAGCAGCCCGTTTTCGGATCACGTGATCAGGTACAGTTTTGAGGTCATAAGCTAATCCAGCCTTGGCCATTAAATCAATAAAAGCGGTGAATAAATTGAAATAATACTGTCCAACATCTGTGGATCTACGAGTCCAACGACGATGACCTCCTGCCCCACCTCCAAGAGCGGCGACGAGGAACAGCGTGATTCCTTTTTAAAACAAGACTTAGAATGCTTTCGATATGTTTCAATATTTATATCCCATATTTATTGGAACTCACCAAATAGGTGATGTCCGGAAAGACTTGGCCCGGTGAGACAAAACCATACACCCTGAAGTGCCATTATGTGAGCAAATATCACAAAATACCCTCTTGGAGTTAACTCCCATTCTCCCCCTTTGCCGAGCTTGCGAAGAAGTTCCAAAGCACGAAATATTGCAGTCATTATTGTTGCTAAAACAACAACTTGTCAATCTGCCCGAGTCCGAATTAAAACTGAACTGAGCTATAAACGACACAGTCTTTTACGAGGACAAGGAAATGAAACTCAGTTAAATATTATGGACATCTCAAGTTTTTTCTCCACGTTGTTTCTCTAACGTGAATTGCCACATTGTCATTGTTACTATATTGCTATTTTGGTGCACACATCAGTGCATGTATTTATATGTACATGCTACACGCATTCATGAACAGAGGTGTTTCCAGCCGTGGCGTGGTTCGCCAAGGCGGATTGAACTGGATCGGTATGACATTTTTGGGTGAAATCGAATTGGATCAGACCTGCACCTCATTCTTATTGTATGGCTTTTGCGTCAGTCCTCATGAAGTGAGTGTGTTCGTTCATCCAATGAGGTCGAATGAACGCAGAGAACAATGAGTGGAGTGAAGCAGAACACAACGTATACATTTTAAAAAAATTCTAATTGAAGTGGCCGGTTGTATTTCTGGTTCTTCTTGACTGACATAAACACCTCCAAAAATCTCGTAACACGATATGCTGGAAAGCTGTTGACATTCCTTGGGCACCTGCATAAAATATTTGCATCGGCATTGGTTGCACTTGTTGGTGTTAGAATCAATATACTTATGCTTACTTTAGACAAGGATGTAATCGGAGAATTCTATCGCAGCAGGAAAGGACACTCACAAGGAACGAAGGAGGACTCACCATGACATTACCCACGTAGTTCCATTTGAACACGTGAATGTAAAAGGGTTCACAAAGCGTAATAGAAATTAATTAAGATAACTTCGACTTCTTAAATGGCATCAACTTACCCAACGCCTGAAAAAAACCTTCGTCCACCTTGGACGCTATAAAACCAAAACCCATTCCTTGGTCTGCAAGAAGGCAACTCCGTTCTTCTCCTTTGGGAAGGAATTGTTTTCACATGAACATTTCTCTATGTATTAAAAATTACCATGGCATATTGTGCCTCATTAAACCTGCGATCAAAAAATTGGCTTTATAACACTCGTACTCTTTCTAAAGGTGACAGTTTCACTTACATTATTGTGGGGATATCATCGAAATACGATGGAATTTTGTCAAGTTTTAGCCAGCAGCATGAGGAAAGGAAAATGGAACGCAAAGGCTTCAAGTCTAACAAAATCATCGACTTAGCTGTATCTTCCATTCTTTTCTTCTCAACTTCAACGGGAATAACAATGCCAATAATTTCGTGGGCATTTTCCCTTGAATGAAAGTCCATCGAAGCTTGCAACCAATTTGGCTACAGATTGGAAATTTTATTAAAATGAATAGGAAATGGGGGCGGGGACCGGAGTTGTTCTTCTTTTTCTTGCAGATGACGATTTTCCTTGTGTTGCAAACTTAACAGGTGTGAGCGTGAAGTGTCAACAAATTGACTATATAAAACAGCCCATATTAAACGAGCATGTCTAATTATCAAAAAAACCTTTGTTACTGTCTATTATAATTTAAAATTAAATTAAAATATTCAATGTTAAGACGAGCATGTCTAATTATTGGAGGAGTATACATCCCATCTTTCACACTTGATATTGGCTTGTACAGAATTTCTCACTCAAACAAAATTTAATCCTTAAATTTAACGGCAAAAATGTGAAGCTTTCAAAATCGAAGTGTCCTTACACTTTTATTATATTAAAAAATCTTTCTGGAATCTACTTAATCACCTTCCTTATTTTCTACTAATCCCATAAAATAATTGTGGTATACTGTTAAAAAATCTAAAGCATTATTTTTTTTAGTAATAACTTAACGAACATTCCAATTCAGTGAATACTTTTAGATCGAAGTCAATACGAGTGTATCTTGTATGTCCCCGATTGGGATATCAGAGTCCCCCCAACCCCACGGCCCAGGACCAATTTCTCCCACATCCAGCTTATCCACATTGCCATCCCATAATTCAGGTTTTTCTAACGAAGGAAATTCACGATTCAAATGCGGATGGGAACCATCCCCAGTCCTTGCAGCCCGTTTTCGGATCA